>VXBQ01003803.1:577198-608760 GCA_013400175.1 Phainopepla nitens | reverse complement strand
GCTCTGCGCCAGTGCTGGCCGGGCCGGGCTCTGCTCTGCGCCAGTGCTGGCCGGGCCGGGCCCCGCTCTGCCGCCGTGCCGGCCGGGCCGGGCTCGCTGTGCCACGCAGCGCGGCCGCCTCAGGCTCGGCTGAGATTCTGCCACCGCCAATTCCAGCCATGGCTGGCGGGGCAGGCCGGCTCCGCCCGGCTCTGCTTGGCTTCAGGCGGAGCCCAGGCGGGCTCTGCTCTGGCCAGAGGCGCTGAGCCATCCTGTGGGTGCTGCAGAAAAATCATGTGGCTGAGAACAGAGGCGGCTCTCCAGCCCCACGCAGAAAGCAGCCCCGCGGCTGGAATTGATGGCGACAGGGGCTGGAAAAGAGCCGTGCAGCCAGAGCGGCCGCCACCCAGCAGAGATCACACAACCATCCACAGGCCTGGGCGAGATATTAACTCTTTCAGTGCACAGATGAAACTCGCAGACATCAAGCCTCTCTCGAGTGAGAGAAAAGGAAAGGGTGTAGACACGTAAAGAAAACAACACGGAGACACCGAGGTCAGTGAAGCTGGAGTCAAATCCCATATGGGAGAAGAAGGAGAGATGCCTTAGTCTTGGGCTGAAATTCTCTTGTAAGGCTATGATGAAGATATAATTGATACATCAGACTTCTTTTTTTTCCCTTTTATTCATGGAATGCGTTGGGGAGACATGGTGTTCTAACNAGGGTGTAGACACGTAAAGAAAACAACACGGAGACACCGAGGTCAGTGAAGCTGGAGTCAAATCCCATATGGGAGAAGAAGGAGAGATGCCTTAGTCTTGGGCTGAAATTCTCTTGTAAGGCTATGATGAAGATATAATTGATACATCAGACTTTTTTTTTTCCCTTTTATTCATGGAATGCGTTGGGGAGACATGGTGTTCTAACCACAGCCGTGAGCAGAGGCACCAGTGTTGAAGCAAGCAGATGTTGAAGTAGCTGTGATCCAATGAGAAGCTTGAACAGAAAGATGAGAGACACGAGAAACCTGGCCCCAGAGATGGGAGAAGCAAACCTCTATTCCCAGAGATAAAAGAACTTTTTTTTCCATATTAGAACAGCTCATCCTTAAAATTGCACCCCAATAAGCTGAGATGACCCATGTTTTGTAGTTGTGGGAAGACTACCACACCGGGGGAGTGGCTTCACAATTGCAGATTTCCAGGTGGCTGCTATTCCTGAAAATTAAAGGCATGAGAGAACGGTTTCTTTTAGAAGAGTCTCCATGGCATGGCAGGAGAGACTCCTCTCTCTAAGTGAACTGAAGAAAGATTATTTTAGAAGTGGTAAACTGGCTAAAAATACCAAATTTTGTCTCTTTTCATTGTCAGTGGGAAAGGAAAGTTTGGAGGAAGGAGAAGTGTTATGAAGATTTATTCTTATTCTTATTATTCTTCTTTTAGTTCTGTTAATAAAGTTTTCTTTATACTCTGAAGTTTTGAGCCAGCTTTTGCCCTTCTCCTAATCCTTATCTCACAGCAGAAAATGAGTAAAAATTTCTAGTGAGTTTGGCATTTGGCCAGTGCTCAACCCACCTCACATGGACAGTTTTACATTTGCACCATCAAATTTTTAGTGGGAAAATAAGCAACTTTTATTAGGTAAAAATAATTTTAGACGAGGTGCAAAACATTTACTGTACCTTTTGGACAACCTGTCGTCAACAGATCAGTTCACTCTTATTTTAGAACCAGCTGTTCCTAGAAACAAATTTTCATCTGACATTTTTACTATTTCATAAAAAAGGAACTAGGAACCAAATTATAACTCTTTTTCTATATTTTGCTTCATTGATTTCTCTCAATATTGTGGACTGAATTTGCCTTTCTTATCTAGATCCTTATAACATAAACATACTGATGTGCTTACTATTACATATGACATATTCTGAATGTCGCTGTTAAATTAAACTGTGCAGTTACTCAGTCTTTGCACTGTTGCTAGAGATTCTATGGAATAATTTATTTGCAGATAAATTCCCTATCAATTCAGCTTGGTCAGTGTCCTTGTGTCAGCTGCAACCATGTGTTGTTATTTTTATAGGGGTTTATCATCATTCCATCACTATTCTGTAACACTTTTTATACTGGAAAACTCTGTTACCCACTGCAGGGTGAAATATGTTCTTTCTAAAAAACTCTGTGCAATCACAGAGGGTTTAAACATCTGAATACCTGAATACTTAGTATTAGAATACTCTTGTTCTGATGGTTCAGGAATTTTTTTTTCAGATTTCACTCAGGTTTGTTTCTTGCTGTGCTTTTATTCAGTTGAAACTCTCCCTATTCTTTACAACAAAAATATCAGTATAACAATAATTAGCAGATGTCCCTAACCAAGATGTGCATGCTTCAGAGCAGCCCAAGTGTCCCATTTCTCGAGACTCTTAATCTCCAGAATTTGTGCACTATTATTTTGCCTCCATGCTGCATGCAATGGACTCAGTACCCTCAGAATGAGACAGTCTGTAACATTTATGGCTTTATTCCTTTCCAACTCTTTGTCTAACAGGACAAGTACATGGAACTGAAAGTACCATAGAGGAAACAACCTCTGAAGCCTAAAACATAATCTTTCTTTTAGAATTCTAGACTTAACTCCCTGAAATTCTCTTCTACATCACTCTAAATATTTGTAACAAATCTCTTTAAAAATACTTACTAAGTTTTTAAAACTACATAAACACACAGAGGATTCTAAGGTTGTGTGGATGTGACAGAAAATTTCAACTGTATATTTTAATAAATGAAAAATACATGACAGATTTTATTAATATTACATAAACTTTAAAAAGAATTCACCCTTCCATTAAAGCTTCTACTAGTAAACATTCATTATAAATCCCTTTGCTATCAAGTATTCACAGGAGTATTCCTAAATAAATAACTAGCAAATACTGCAATATTAATATCTAAAAACCCCTTAAACCACAAAGATCAAAGTACAAAAAAAAAAAAAAATTAACATTAAAACATTTCAACAGTTTTCAAGTAGAGTGATCCCAGATGTGAAGGCTGGTAAAAGAATCCAGGAAGTCATTTCAGATAAGGATGAAGCTTCTTTGGCCGAGCTTTTCTTGACAGCCCAATCCTGATGGGGCCCTTGCATGTTTTAAGAGGCTGTACTCTTATGACATCACGAGACAAAAAGTATCCTATATTTAAAAGACAGAATAAAAAATGAAAGCAGACCCGGCATTCTGTATGATATAGACAATAATTACATCCTGACAAGATAGATAAATTAGACCAATATAAATCAAGCAATCCTTTACTACATCCTATCCCACCTCCATTCTGCTGCAGAGCATCTAACAGATTCTTTTGGGCTGAAAAGGAAATGCTTGTGCCTGGGTCATGTGCAGATTCCTTATGATTAGAATAACCCTCAGCCCAACATTACAAAACTTTTCTAACACACTGCAAATGCTCACAATTTGATACAAGTTAACATTTCAGGACAGAGTGGACATGCTGAGGTGGATACACTGTGATACTCACAATTAGTCTGATGTCTTGTCCTGTGGCACTCATTTTACATAAAGCAGGATAGGAGGAGGTCTGTTTTCTGTCCCACATTCTATTAGGTAAGGTATGCACCATGTAGTGATCTCAAGCACTGATCAGAGTAGTATCAATCATCCTCTAGAAGTTGTTCTCTTTTGCATAAAATAATACTTATTTGGGCAGAAGACCATGACGTTGTTAACTAGAGTTTAAGGCAATGATCCATCTGGAAGAAGGGTCAAATTTCTCAAGATCTTTTCCAGTTCCATTTTGTATTATTCTAAAAAATGATGAAGCACTGAGCAGTTAGCCAGAACATCAAATAGTGTGTGAATAAGAGCTTCAGGTATTCAGCTGGTATCCTAATAATGAGAGAGAAAAATTTCTCTAAACCATTTACAAGAATTTTAAATGGCGGGATGAGAAAAAAATCCATAAGTTCAGTTCTTAAGTCAATGGTGAGACAGCAGTGCTGCTCAGTCTTTTCTAAGACTCATAAGAGCCAGCTAGAAGAGGAAAGGCATGCACTGAAAGTCAGTCAAGTGTTGTGGGTTTATACGTAGCCAGGAAAACATGGTTGTTAGTCACAGTAAATTGTAAAGCTACTGGAGTATAAATCATCTCGTCCCACCTAGGTATCTCATTTCCAAAGCAGTCACAGGTTCTGTGACAAGGTGTGATGGCTCAGAATCCTACTGAAAAATAGAGGGAGGCAGTCACACTTCAGCACAACTTCTGACATAACTCCTATCAGTACAGCAAGTACAGTATTTCCCCTGACAAAACCTGGTTTCAGAATCACCTCCAAGGCAACTTTCAGTGTAAATGGAAGACAACTGTCTCTGCCAATGTACCTCCTCAAGGAAAGATGATACTCGACAGTTTCCTGTTTGCTATAAACCGAGAAGGATGATGAGAGGAACACTAAATTTTTTCAGCTTCTTCTACTGGAAGAATATTAGGTTCCTGTTGTTTCCGACAAAACACTGGAAATGAGGTATAAAATTCCCTAGAAATATGCTATTGCCCTAACAACCTGCACAATTCTTCAGCAATCATGGAGGAAAAAAGAGACACTCATTGCTAAAACACTCATTCCCAAGCATTTCTGGAGAAGCTCAGAATTCAGAGAACACTGGGAAGCAGTGTAAAGGAAATAGACATAACGGCAATGGAGAAAACATCTGATTTCCATTGCCCTTGACCCTGCAGCCCAAAACAGCAGGGAAAGAAGAAAGGGGAAAACATCCAGGTTCAGCCATGGGAGGAACAATATTTCACTTAGCAAGTTTCAATCTCATCTGAACAAGAAGATGTTAATATCAAGAAGATGTTAATATCAACCACCTTGATGTGTTATGTACAATACAGCATTCTGGAATCTGAATTTCCCTAAGCAATATCTAATTTCCCTAAGCAATAACAATACTGTGTACCTACTATTTAAGTCAGAAACTAGAATCCCCATCACAAAAAAATATAAAATCTTAGGGAGTAGTGACAAAGAGCAAAGAAGTAGAGCAGAATTTTCTGCAACATTTTGCATTTGGTATATGAAATATTTTCACAAGATGATATAACTTCAATAAAATATAGGTGAAAAGAGCCCCGGAGGTCATCTGTAACTGTTTAAGTATTTCAGTCTCTTTATTTCCCGGAATGGTCTGAGTGAAGGAAACAGTTTCTGAATTTTGAAACCAGAAAATTGTGCAACAGTTTTAAGAGATGCAATGGGAAATAAAATTCAAAATAGCAGAACGTGATTTCACTAAGTAAAACAGAAGTTTATCTCTTGACAAAGTTTTAGTATCTCATTTCAGAATAAACCAAATGGCTTGTTTTAGTGTTTGCATATGTTGGAAAAACTGCCTAAACATGCTGTTTGAAATCTTAAAAGATCACTTCACAATATCCTTCTGAATTTTCTTTCATAACGTGTACAAAACTGCAAATCTTCAAAAAAAGTATAACAAATCATGTTCTCCCTGTAGTATATCTTGGCTACATCACAATGATTGAAGGCCCAAATATAGTTGTTCCAAATGGTTCCAAAATAATCAACAAAGGAAACCCCATGTTGTTAAAGTTCTTTTCTTCTCTAAAAAGAACAAAAATCCTCATCAGCATGGCTTGTTCTCTGAACCAAGCTGAAGACAGGACACTTTTCTAATAACCTACAATTAAACCAAATGTGATTTCCATAGAGATAGAATTAAAAAGGGAAGAAAACAAATACAAATGTTTGAAAAATAAGTCTATTAGCACTGGGATTTGTGGTATAAATTGCAGAATAATGTAACTATTACCTCCTTCTTTCTGTAAATTATAGCTTTGTTCCTTAAAGAGGGTGCCGGGTAAAAAGGCTGGATTCCATGCATATGGATTTCTATAGGCTGCACCTAAATAGTATTAAAACAAAAAAAATAAATACATTAAAGTTTTTAACTTGATTACTATAAATAAATAACTAAGTTATTTAATAATCTAGTTATTAATTTGTGGTTCTTGTTGATGAGATTAAAACATGTATGTGCACACTATAGGTAATGTTAACAAAGCTACAAAGTCTCATTCTAAGAGGCTTGGAAAAAGTTGTTTCTACACCTCACGAAGTTCTCCTGTGCATAAATGCAATAATGCAGTTTTTAATCCTCTGGTGACATATCAGTCGCTCCACTTGGATCTTCTTATTCCAGGCTTAGGCAGAAAAGTGATCGCTTGCTGAGCCATTTTCTCAGTATCTGTTAGGTTTTCATGCTCTGCAAGGCACTCCGGTGTAACTTGCAGCACATTATACTGTTAAAGCTCTACTGAACAGAATTCCTACCGGGCTTTTTTTCTGTGACACTTTAACAATTTCTTCCCAGACACTACTTACTTTCATAACCCCCCTGATATGTTCACTTTATGAATTTAGAGCCAAATCACTGAGAAATTTAGCTCTGATGACAATTTTGAGATGGCTGCATTTTCATCAGGTTATTTGCCAAATGTGACCAAAGCATAAATCTCACCAATTTTGTTTGCAACTATGAGAACTCATCACTTCTGCAAACTGAATTTCAGGTCCAAAATCCGATAAATACATTGTTTGAACAGCTTTTGTTAGAATAATTTCCTTATCACCGTTATTTATACAAGAAAATAGAGCATTCAACAGTTTTTGTTCTCAGTGTCCTTCCTCTGCTCATTAAAGACATCTTCATTATGCAGCAAATGGAGTAGGAGTCTTAGAGTTTATGAATCAGATTTCCCTACATCCTGTTTGTAATGGGGATTGAGCTTCTCTAGGAAAAAAATTTGAAAGTGTTGAAACCAGTAGCATCTACATTTTGAACAAAAATAACTGCAGTTATATAAGTTGTATGAGTTATATTCACGATCAGGTTGGACAGAGCTCTGAGCAATCTGATCTGCTTGCAGAGGACCCTGTTCGTTGCAGGGGCTTGAAGTCGATGACCTATAAATATCCCTTCCAACCCAAACTATTCCATCGCTGAGTCCATGACATCAGTTGAAAGGAAACGGTTGTCTCCTCTGTAAACATTGTATCATGTTTTAATTGAGGGTATTTCTCTCTTTGAACGTCCATCTTATTTTGGTTTTGACTTTAAGGGAATTTAGGGCTCATTCTGATGAAATCAGAAAAAATGAATAATATGAAACAGAATGTGCATTTATACAGACTTGAGCAAGCCTGGAGCTGAGCAGCTGAATTCTGAGCTACACCTGCTACAGCACAGTGTGTAGGTAGCTGCAGTAGTGAGGGTTTTTTGGTTTTTTTGGTTTTTTTTGGCTACTCATAGGCAAGTATATTTGTCTACCAAGCTTTGAATTCCATGAGAACATGGAATTATTTTAGTTTAGAAATAAACCTTTAAAGCAAATCAAATATTGCCTAAAATTTAAATGTTCTTAATTTCAAAAGATAGTAATTCTATGTTCTTACCTTCTGCAGGAGAGTGCGGCAATTCTTCACTTGATGTTCTTGAAATAGAATATTCCTTAGATACTTCCTGGTCTTCATTTTCATTTAATGTATTTTCATGTAATGAACTTTCATTAATGTCAGTTACATGTTTTCCTTTTGTGGTACCACAGATTGGAGAAAAAATACATATTTGCCTTTGAGAAGCCCTTGCCATATTTTCATCTAGTCCCTCTGCATGATTTGATTTCCAGTAAGTGTTGGGCAGGTTTGTTTCCAAACTAGATAAATTGTTTACATTTTCTTTGCTAATTTCATGAAACATACGTAGCTCTTCTAGCACTACATCAAATACTTTCTTCAGTTCAAATTCGTGTGTGATTTTATTTTCTAAGGGTAAATACTTATCTTTTTCATCTTCAAGACTTCCATTGTTCATTATGGATAAAGGCATTTTTAATTCCTCTTCTGCAGCAATGAATGTTTTAGATTTATCTTCTGAATATGACATAATCAAGTAATTCATTACAGTCTCACATTGACTTTCATTAGTTACATGCATTTCTTCATACTTTCTCTCTTCCTGTTCTTTTACATATTCAAGATGTTTTTTCAAAGTTGCTGGCTCTGAACTGCCTGTTTTAGCAGTCTGTTCATGGCCTTGTAAAGAAAACTGTGCTGTTTCTTTAGCCTGTAATAGCAAGTATGTATCTGGCACGGCAGGACTTCCAGAGGATAGATACTGTACCATGGCAGAATTTGTTTCACTTGCCCTTGGTTTGTCTGCACTTGAGGAATTCCTGCAGTACCCATCTTCACTTATTTCTCTGTTGACAAAAGAGCTCCTATTCAATGGCAAAGTGACAGACTGATAAATATTTGAGGAACTAGGAAATAAATTTTCAGAAAATAAATAAGTATTTTGGTTGTCTACTTTTTTATTTGCTAGATGTGGGCTACAAGTATCTAAGTCTTTGCAATTCTCATGTTTGTTTATTTTTCTGTCTAGCAACAGGACAGAATTATATTCTTCTGTGGTTGCTTCTAGCTGCTCAGATAGAATTAAGACATTGTTTGATTTAACAGGCAAACACTGAATCTCTTTTGAACCAGTGACTGCACTTTCTTCACACAACTTAGTTTGGATCGAACTGTCTTGCTTTACAACTGGGATCTGGTCAAAGTCTTCAGAATCAGTAGCTAGGGGAATCTTTTCATATGTATCAAAAATAGAAAAAGATTTTTTAGAAAGAAAATCATGACAATTAATTTGCAACTCTTTTGAATTAACACATTCTTTTTCATCAGCATTTATATAACTAGAGTTACCCAAATATTTTTTCATGGTATATGTTACTTCATCAGTGGCTTCATTTGTAGAAGTTATGTAATTTCTATATCCAGTTGTTTTGTATTTCTTATTTTCATATAAAACAAAAGGGATAGCTTTAAATAATTCTACATGAAAAGAACTACTAAGCCTTATGCTTGGTTTGTTCTTCTGCTTTAGAGTATGTACTGATATTTCCTGATTTGTACTTTTCTTATGTACCTTTTCAAATTTTGGTTGTGAATGAGCAGGAAAATAACTCTGATATCTAAGATTTGCTCCTATCAGATACTGTGCTTTTGTGATATTGCAGCAATAGATCTTGGGTAGTGAAGAACTATCAGAAGAGACCTGCAGCAAGATCAGGTATTTAGAAGGAAAAATTTGCTTTTTCATACTGTTTTTGTGACTGACTGACCTCAAATCAGTGCTAAACCCTTCACTCACTCTGGATAAGAGGTGGTGTTTCCTGAAATGTCTTCCCTTACATAATCTACTTTTCTGGTTATGAAAGAGGGCTCCTCTTTGTAGGAAACTGCACTCTTCTTCACCTAAAGTTTTAGAAAAGCATCTTCTCCGGCATCCATTACTCAGCTCAAAATCAATGCTTTCCACAAACTTAGAACTTACAAATCCTGGATAAGTTTCATTTTCTTTAAGAAATCCTATGGTTTGCCTCAAAGAATCATCTGTGCATGAGTTTAACTGATTTTGCTTTCTGCCACATAAAGACTGTTTCTTTCCTTGCATAGACTTCCCCTCAGCTGTCAGTAAAGTATTTGTGCTACTGAAAAAGGAAGCAAGCATTATCTTTAGTACCTCCACCTTCAGATGCTTTGAAACAACAGCCAGCAAACACATGAATATTTTATCATTGTGGTTCCTATTTATAGTGCTCTTTACCGGCTCTGGAGCATCACACTGCTCTTTTAACGTGTCACGGCAATGAGACCAAGGTGTAACACTGTCATCCTGACATGTGGGCGTATCTTCATGGAAAGACTCAGTCCACATCCTGACCCATCCAAACAACAGGTTTTGAAAGGAAAACTTTAATTTGAGCATTTCCTTCCCTCTAAATACATTGCAACTTGCTCTCTTATCTGGAAAATCCTGCACAATAATGCAAGGACAATTACTTTTAAATGTAATATCTTTTGTTACATAACTTTGGAAATCAAGGATTCCCTTTGTGGAGAGTTTTGATTCTGCTTTGTACAAATGAATATCCCCGTTAGAATCATGCACACCACAGTGTAGATTTAACTTATTTTTCTCTAATGCTTCTGCTGTTACTGGAATACTCATCTGCATATGAAATGTTCCCGCATTCTCATTAGTGCTCTTCCTCCCCCTTCTCTGCAAAAGATCATTAGACCTGACACATTTCTCATTCTGAACATTTTTGGCACTAATGTAAATGTGAATCTTTGACTGGTCATCATCACCCTCTGAATTCTCCACTGTTTTATCTTTGAAGTAATTTTCAGCAAGTATTTTATTACATTCAGTGTCAGTGCTGTTGCATCTGAAATAAGTTCCAGATACTCCTCCTTCTGCCAAAGTGCTGTGCTCCTGTTTGTTAATTGGTGGGCAATTCTTTTCTTTGAATTCAGAATCAGCAGTTGAAGCTCTTCCACTGCTTTTATCATTTTGCGTTTTTTGTTTCCCTATCTCAGACATTTTTTGTACACCATGTATCTGTTTAGATTGCATTAAAGATGGGTCACCTTCAAAATTCTTCCAATCTGTCTCCCTAAAGTTAATTGATGATTGTTTATTATTTATTTTATTTGAAATCCTAGGAAATTGAAAATTAGGGATTTCCAGTGGTTGCATACTCCTAAAAGGTTTCAATGTTCGAATTATATATAATGAATTATTTTCTTTATCTTTTTCTGCAGTAGTTTCCTTATTGCAACTAGAATAATTTTTATCTTCTACAGAACATACATTTTCCAGAAATTTACATTTTTTATTTTCTATACATGAAAACACAGAACTTGTTCCACTCAAAAATGGAAATTGAAAAAGCTGGTATCGCTGCCACTTTTTATTGGACATAGACTTTTGACTTAATAACTCAGTCTGAAACATGTATCTGTTTAAGGATGTATCTGAAGAATTTTGTTTGAGCTCATTATCCTCATTTCTTTTATTATTTTGTTCTATACTGTTGTTCTGTGGCACTTGGGGTGGGTTTAGTACTGGTAGATTTTGACATGTGTCAGCAGTGCTCGACACATTGAGCAGCTCTGTTTCAGGCTGTTCACGCACATTCAGAGAAATGTCATCTTCTATAGGACTTTGGTCTTCATTTTCAGGACTCCATTTTTTGGTGGAGGGTTCATTTTCTGATACTCGACATGCTAATCCTTCATTACTACAAGTTTTAGAACTGAAAAATTCTCTCATGCAAGTTTTTCTTGCCGTATCACAACTCTGTTTTTCTAGCGCCCAGTTTTGTCTTTCTGACAAATGGAAGAGTTCATGTGATGATGTTTGGTACTTGCTCCCACAGTCCATGCTTTGTTCTAACTTTTGCTGCTCCTCTTTCTCTCTAATTTTTTTATCACTTTCTGCTTTATTTCGCTTTGCATACAGGTGACATTCAGTTTCACCTGGTGATGCAGATAAAAATCTTTTGGAATATGCACTTTTCATGCTCACAAAAATAGGTACTATATTTGCTGAGACAGTCCTGAAAGTTAAAGAAATATTAAAGTTTTAGGCATAAATGGTATCTTAATTATTAATTAAAACAGTGTAAGAAAAAAAAAATCAGTAATTTTATTATCTATATATTGCCACATTTATATTTGTTCTATCTGCATTACAAACCTGAGAGAAAGGCACAACCACTGAGCAACATTTAAAGTCAAGATCTACAACTTAAGAAAAAAATGGTTTACTAAAATTGCAGATTTTTGCAAAAATAATATGGATATTTTTGACATGTTGACAAGTTAAGGAGATTAATTGCATTTTCTAATGCATTTGTTACACAGTATTTTTGCCAAAAACTTCTGGATACTGAGAACAAATATCAAGAAAGTAATACCCACTGATCAACTCTTCTAAATCTGAGAGTGGATCCTTTCAAACTCTTAAAATTTTAATTGTTAAAAGAAATTGCCACTCTTGTCCTCATTCACTGTGTGCCAAGTTGTAAGTGCAGCTGTAGGAAAGTTTATTGAGAGCTCTCGGGTATGCCAAAACATTGTATCAGGTTTTATGCTCATATGCAAAGAGGCAGCGCTGTTGCAGGCACAAATCTGGGTTGTTAAATGTCCTGGTGCTGCTGATATTTAGTGTATGTTTCTTCAAGCTAAATGCACTCATGAGCTTCATTTTAAAAGTGTTCTGCCTCGTGAGAAGAACATAATTTGACATATCTCTATATGTCAACAATTTATTGACAATATTTTGACACAATATAACACAGAGAACAATACAAATTCTGTACAGTGATTGAGAGGATTTATCACACTTGTAGCAGCCTGGCTCTCCAAGGTCTCTGAACAACTCAGTCACAGCACAGAGCTGACATCTGAGAACACGTTCAAAACCTTTCATTAACTACATAATTAAGATAATTAATTTTCTTAACCTGGACTGCGTGATTCAGTAATCACGTACTGCTCCTAACTTGACAGGCTTACTTTTTTAATGGCATAGGAAAATCCACTTTGGCAAGGAGCACTCTAGTGACTGAGGGATATACCTGTAAAATGAATCCTCACGTTCGGGGCTTTTCCGCCTCCCTCAAGGCTGCTCTGACCGTCCCCGAGGGGTTCCCCCCTCGCTGCAGGTGCCAGGACTCCCCTGTCCCGTCGCCGAGGTGGTTTCCCTCTTGGCAAACCCCCACCCTCCTCCCTCCTCTGGGAATTAAGTGTGAAGGCAGCCGTGTCTCCCTCACGGTTTGTATAACTTCTTGCAAGCTTTTCCTTTTAAGCCTTCCGCAGTGATTGATTGTCCGAGAGCCCCAGTCCCGCGCTGAGGCACTCGCCGGCGGAGCGCCCCTCAGGGGCGGGGGGTTCCCGCAGCCGAGCTGCCTCCCCTGCCTCCTCCGCCCTCTCCGGGCGTCGTCTCCTCCCGGGGCTCGGAGTGCCCAGCGCTCCCCTGCCCTCAGAGCTCGGGGCGCGGGACTGCCCTGCTGGAGACCGGGAGGCGCGGGGCACGCTCCTCCCGCCGCCCTCAGGGGCTCCCGCCTCTGCCACCGGCCCTGGGCGGGAGCAGCCTCCGAGGCGGGAAAATCCCGCCCGCCGTGAGGGGCGGCCCCGTCCGAGTCCCTGCGCCCGGGGAAGAGAGCGGCGGCTTCTCCTCGCCCCCGGGCACCGAGAGCCTGGTTGGGATTCACGCCCCAAAGGCTGCCGGTCGAGGCGCCCGGCGGCCGACAGGCTGCAGCTGGGTTGAAAAATCCTTCATTTGTTGCCTAAGCAAAGCGTGCCGCGGAGCAGAGCGGAGCATCCCGACGCCGATGATTTCCGCAAGCGGGACGTGTTTTGCCAAATTCCCCGATTCCAAAAGTATGAGGTCCTGCGTGAGCAAAAGGTTGTGTCCGCGTTCCTTTCCAGGGCACACACTGCTTCCCTTATCTTTCTTTTCACCGTATCAAGCACCGATCCAGCCAAGAAGGACTTTATTCCCAAAATAAGCAGTATCCATATAGCTCCGGGCGTCTGAAACAGACATTTCCTCTCCAAGCACTGGAATGCCCAAAAGGTCATTTCTCAAAGTTTGTGCTAAACTAGCAGGTCACTGTAATATCATTACAGACGGGCAATAAAAATAGAAACCTCCTGAGGGCCTGTTGCTGCAAATATATGTTTTTTTAAGGTTTGTCATCCATACTACAGTGAACAAATCCACTGAAGCCAAACAGATCCATTGTTCCTGGTGTGAATGTTACACACAGGAGTTGTATAGAACTGAGCCTTAAAATAGCTTTCTCTTTAATATTGCTGCTGTTGTTGCGGTCAAATAGGTGCTTCTAATACTTAAAAATATAATTAATCTGTCTTTAGTTAACAAGATATAGATCCTATTAAATCAAGATTGCATACAAATCTTAAAATATTTAAAATACCGTATGGAGTGAAGGTCATCTTACAAACCAGAAATGGGATTTTAAGGTGTGTAAGAGAGATTCACCATGTTGCTTATGTTTTCTACTCCTCTCTGTTGGAATAGCATCTAGGAAGTATTCCTGAAGCAAAGTATTGTTATTTCTCTGAACAGAAATGCTGGAGGTTTCTCCACTGTTTCTAACATTCTGAACAGAATATTACCCTCCTCTCCCACCTGCCAACAGTCCCTTAGTGTGTTTGGTGGGTTGGAAGTAAATAGGGGCCAGTTTAAAATTACTCAAGTGTTTGGCCAGTTAAACCAACCAGAATGACACGAAAAATGAAGAAAACACCCTTTTCTTGCATCTACACAGCTATCAATCAAAATTGTTTATGAAACCTCATGCAGCTGTTCCACATCCATGGCTTACTTTGCTGTACGTAACTTAGATATCCAGCATAAACTGACTTACAGTGGAGCATATCTTGAGTGCTCTGCACTTTCCAATTTGCAGCTCATGAAGATTTATTTGTAACACTTGTTTACTTCTAGTACAAATTGGATATAGCGTATTTTTGGTAATGGAGTAGGAAAAAAAGACATAATTGCTTTCCCCACTACTTGGTTCAATAGTATTTTAATAGGATGTAAACACCATGCTTTCATTGTGGATCTTTGCTATTTTCCAACTGTTACTTTCTTCCAACTCTTATACTGCTTTTGCAAGTTGATGAAGTGGGTTGTAGAACAGCCTCTTGACAAAGCCATCAAAGAAGTTTTGGGTACTGATGCAGCAGCTAATTCTTTCCCTTCAAACCATTATTTAAAACTCTCAGAAAAGGTTTTGCAGCTCTCATTCTCTTTTTTATTCATTTTTTTCTTTTTATTGAAAACTAGAAAAGAAAAACATTGCAAAATATTTAAAAGAAATGTCAGGAATAAATTTTGTTAAATTAGGTTAAATATCCACAAAGACAACAGCAAAACCAATTATGCTATTCAATGTGATCTATAAGACAGTAAATTCTGACAATCTTGATTTGTCAAGTGAAACAGCGCAATTTGGCTCAAGTCCTTTGTCTCAATTTAGCTGTGCTGGCTTAATGACTGCAGCCGTGTGCTTAGAATTCATTGTGAGTAAACTGCCTTTTCAGAACCTGAAATTTCAAGGCTGAAGGACTGTTGTAATCCATCATGTTTGTATCATGCACTGTAATGCTAATATTTCCACTCTGAAAGTAGTTCACCTTGTAACTGATTCATCAAAGGTCATAATTAATATTCCAAAGGGAATTTACTGTTTGACTAGAAAAAGGTTCAATTTGATACTAGTCTTATGAACAGGATATTGGTCATTACCCATATGAAGTTACATTTTACTTTTTTGGTCATCTTACTGACACTTCACACAACCACCATTATTATTAAGTAATTATTAAAAGTATTCATAAAAAATTTGGGGTGTAACAATACTTTCAATCTTTTCTATCACAACTGCTCTAGCTGCAGCCTTAATACACCTGCTTCCTATGTATCCATGTGATTTTGAAATAGCTTAAATAAAGACTTTAGTTCTTCCTTTTGTTCCAGAGTATTCCATATTGTCCCCAATAACTAATACTGATCCACTTGTTTATTGGTAAAAAACTTTTTATTTGGTATAATAAAGGTCGAACCTCATCTTTACCCAATGTACGTTAAATCATAAGGAAGCTAATGGGCTTTTTTTTTCTGTATGCATTGCAGGTATTAATTCCGTATTCCCAACAGAGTATCTATATTGATTAAGAAAGAAAAAAAAAACCAAACATGTAGAAGATACTCAGTGTTTTGATCAGCTTCCATGTATATGCAAGAAACAGTCCTGGAGTGATTCAGTGATATGTTAGACCTTCCAAGCTGGGCCTGGAATAAAACTGCCCTGAAAATCACAGACTCTCTGAAAAGTTATTTAGTACAAGTTTACTGACAGCTCAGTAACATTTCTTGAGATCCTATTATTTTAATATTTTGTTCCATTTTCGTTTTTGTTTCTGCCTTTATAAACCCTTTTATGACCAACACAAAAGTAGCTTTCATAACAGAAGAAAGCTGTTCCATAAAGCCATTTTTTCTTTAGCTCCGTACAAAGCTGAATTGAAAGAAAAGCACTGCTGTCAAGCAAAGAGGTTTTAAAATTATGTAAAATATGAGTTTAAAGGTGAAGATAGAACTAGATTCTCCCCTATGCAGCATTTTATCTTATTCCAATTGATTTTCAACTCCCAGTTTATTGTCTCATCTCACAAGGTCTTTCTACAATTCTTCACACGTAATTCTCATTTTTACTCCTCTAAGTAAACTTTCATCAGCAAACTTAGTTACCTTGCTATGCATTCCCCTTTCCAAGCAATTCGTGGATGTGTTGAATTCTTTTCTGTACTAGAAATGGGACATGTAAGTGAAAGTACTATTCCAGAAGCTTGACACAACCAAAGTACAGTACTTTTGCTGTATAAATAGATTATGGAGCAAAGGGTATGAAGAGATTCAGAAGGCACTGCATCTAAAGCCCAGAGTAACAGAGAAACACAAGACAAAGCTCCCTCTTTTTAACTTTTGGGAAAGGGGCCCACACCATCTTCTCCCTGCACTGGTCTTCCCTGTTGCCTGACTACCACAATGACCAGCTCTGAATTCCAGTGGGAATAGGCTCTTGTGTTGCTTTCAAAGGCAGTTCTTTTACATCTTGAGGGATATGAAATGAACACACTTAAAAGGTGTTTAGAAACTTAAGCCAGTTCTGTTTAACTGGAAGGTGAATCCTAGCCCTCCATGACCCCTTTATTTTGTCCACTGTAATGAAGTCACTGCTTGACTGCCTCATCCTACTCATTTGACAGCTGTCAGGTTGAATAAAAACTTCTGATTATTTGACTTGATATTTTGGACACATTATCTTTCACCTGATACACTGCTTGATCGTACTGATCCATTGCTGTCACCATATCATTCTCTGTTATATTGAGTCCCTTTACATCTCAAAGATGTTTTCATTTTCCAGCTGAAATACCTTGTTTGTAGTTTAATTTCAAAACAGAAACAGAAATAAAAAGGCCATTTGTATACAGAGCACTAAACAGAGATACAAATGTTCTGCATCAAATTTTATCTGTTACTATCCATCTTCTTCATAAAGGGCAGTGAAAATAGTTCTGCCTGCCAGACAGTTCAAAACCTCTTTGTTGAAAATCTGCAGTGCTGCTGAATTCAGGTCACACACATCTAGAGGCACTGAGATGCAGTGTTCTTTCTTTCATGCTAGCAGGGCAATTAACTCAGCCCATATGATCCCTAATCCTATTTTACTTTTGCTCTAGATACTGCACAGAACATAGAGGCTTATTCATAGAGCCACAGAAAATTTTGTTTGGAAGAGACCTCTGGAGATCATCTGGACCACTCTGCTCAGAGCATAACCAGCTTTCAAGTTGCATATAACTTCAGTCCCTCATCAGGCTGCTCGGGGCTTTTCTAGTCAAGATCTGAATATCTCTAGGGTTAGAGATTCCCCAATGCCTATGGAGTGCTTGCTACTAAAAGCTGGTTGTAGCGCTAAATTTTAGCTAATCCATCTTCCCTTTTCTACTGCTGCTCTCTTCTTTTACTCTATGCTGATCACATATGATTTAACTAAATGTTAATGTGTAATACATGAGTAACACATGTAGCACTTCACTCAGTCCTATAGAATTACATATTTCTGATCAAAAGTTTTTTAAGAATAACAGATTACCTTTAAAAAGCAACTCTTTTTCTTTAAATATATCATGAAGATGTAAGATATCTGGACTTCTTATTTTTCTCTTGAATACTCTTTACAGCTTATAAGTTATGTTTCAGAATCAAATAGTAAAGTTTACTATGAGCCATATCTGCTTATCAGTAGTTCTTTACCCCCTTGGAAATAAGCCTGGTTAACAACAAACACGGTGCCACATCTGCCATTACTAGCCAGATATATTGAAGAAGTTGCAGGGCTTCGCTGCTCCAGCAGCTTCTCAGACAAGTAAAGCCATTCAAAAGGTGATAAAGCAATGGAGAAGCTCTTGGGAAGTACAGTTTATGTTGGGAGGTCTGCACTGTAAAAGTTAAGTTTGATCTGCACCCACAAAATGTTCCTCCAAGGCGTATCATCACAGCACAAAATATCCGCAGGCCAGCAGAAGAGTTTTGCAAGGTGCATTCCCTACAGCCATTGTACCTCAGTTCCTGTATAAAAAAGAGGACAACTAACATAGATACTCTACTGCCTTAAGGCAATAAAAACATTGCAGGTTAATGACTTGGATCCTTGAACTCTCACACAAAGGTATTTGGCAAAAGTGTATTATGCATCGTTTCATGATAGTTTGGGGCTGTATCAGAAACAGGAAAATAATAAATTCTTCTAGTTCTCTTATCAGGGGAATTCTGAAGTCTTGTTCTGCCACTTCCCATCTAGCTTTTTCAAATTATCCAGATTATAATATTGGCTTTGTTGGCAAGAACAGATGAAAATTAAGAGTGCAAGATGAAAGTGCCTTTTGAAGGGGAACATAAAATACTGAAGTGCACTTTTGAGGAGTGTGTATTTAGTTTACCTTTGAGGATCAAACTTTATATGAAAACAAACTGATGAGCTTGACAAAGCCTTTATTTGTCCTCTTTTTATTTCTGAAAAACCGGCGCTGAGAACTACACTGTTTGACATATTCATAAATTACTTACTATGTATGAAAGATCACAGGTATTGGAGGTGCTCAAAGATATAGCCGGTTGGAAAGAATCCCAGAATCATCCTCCAATACTAAACAACTGCAAAATAATAAAATAGATCAATTTGATTATTGATCAATGAGAGTTAATATATAAAAGAAATATAACCCTGTCTTTACAGGTACATTTAGTATATATTTACTAGCTACTTACTACTCTGAAAAAAAAGACATGGGGGCATTCTACAGAAAATTTCTGAAAATGGTAATTCAACATTCACAAGCAGTCAAAAAAAAAAAAGAGAAAAAGTAAGAAATTATTGAGAAAATTATATTTCTAAAATCCACAGTATGTTCAAATCTTTAACAGTGATTTGCACTCCAGTCATCCCACCTTTAAAAAAACCCAAATGAATGGAATTGGAAAATATAGAAAAAGGAACAGTGACGACCAGTGTAAAAGAAATTTCCTATGGAAAAATGAATATGTACTTTAACTGAATATATAACTTTTAACTGAAGAAGGGAGATCATTAGTAGTGAAGAAGATATGAGTCTATGAAATCTTTGGTAATATAAAACAGGGAACAAGAAAAGGAGGATACACAGAGCTAAAGAGAGGCCATATTGAGCAAGAGTCAGTCAGGTCAGTCCAGCCCAGCATCCTGACAGCAACAAAAAACTCAAGCCCATGTAGAGAGGCCAAGACTGGCTTGAGCATGTGCATCTCCTAAGAGGCCTCAGTCTGCAACCATTTCTAGTTTTGTTACTGTCTACATAATCAGGATTTCCATGGATTTCTTTTCTATATTCAATAGATATAGAGATAGAGAGTTTTGATTAGTCAGCCTGGAGGAAAGAATGCTCTGGAGGAAAGGGCTGACCATATTGTGGCATTTCAGTACCTGAAAGGAGCCTAGAAGAGGGACTTTTCACAAGGGCATGTAGTGATAGGAGAAGGAGAAGTGGCTTTCAGCTGGAAGACTGTAGGTTTAGGTTAGATACTAGGAAGAAAAATTTTACTGTGAGGATAGTGAGGCACAGAAACAGGTTGTCCACACAAATTGTGGATGCCCATTCCTGAAAGTTTTGAAGGTCCAGGTTGGATGAGGCTTTGAGCAACCTGGTCTAGTGGAAGGTGTCCCTGCCTATGGCAGGTTGGGTGGATCTAGATCGTTTGGGTGGATCTTTAGTCCCTCCCAATCCAAACCATTCTATGATTCTATGACTTCTTTACAATCTCCCTTTAATTCTACATAAACTTTTAGCACCCACAATATTTAGGAAGAACTTCATAGCTTAACCTCAATATTTTTATGAATAGTTCCTTTTCTATTAATGTGGAACCAGTGCTCTGCTTTACTACCTTGCTGTCTTGCATTAGAAATACACAGTGAACACTCAATCCCTACAGAACCATGATATGCTTTTCATGTTTCATAGACCTCTATCATATCATGATTAGACATCCATTTACAGACTGAAGTACAGCCTTATTTGGTTGATCCCACAGCAAAAGAAATTCCACACTTTTGATAATCCTTGGCGCCCTTCTCTGAGACTTTTAAAATTCTACCATATTGTCTGCAAAAACAGGGATCAGAAGTATATATAACGGCAAAATTGCAGGTGCTTCACATATTTAAGCATCTGCATATTAATATTATTTTATTTTGAGGTTTATTCTTTTTCCAATAATTTTTAAAATCTAGCTTGATTTCTTGACTGCTGACGATCACTGACATTTTAGCTGACCCATCCATCCTAACTTGAAGAGCCGGCTTCTCTGCAGTAAGGGTCATTTCAGAGCCCATCATTTTAAATCTGAAGCTAGGACTATTTTTTCCTCTCTGCTGCATTTTACATTACTTCAAACAAAATTTCAACTGCCAGTTTATTGCCCCACCTTACAAGGTTTTTCTTTAGTTCTTCACTTGTGGTTCTCTTTTTTATTACTCGAAATTGGTCAATATCATCAGCAAACTTGATCATCTTTCCATGCACTCCCCTTTCCAGATAATTTCTGGATGAATCAAATAAGGTATTCCTTGCAGGACAAGAACTGGGACATATCACAAAAATTACTGTTCCAGAAGCTTAGTACAAACAAAACATAATACTTTTCATATATAATTAAATTGTGGAACTCATGGTAGCATGTAGATTGAGGATCAAAGACATGAAAGGTTTAAAAAAAAATTAAGATAAATTCAGGAAAGACAGCTCCATAATATATTAAGCACAATGACTTTACTACAAACTGAGATTAAAAAACTGCAAAATGTTGATCATCAGAAGCTACAACGTACTTTATATTTGGATCATTTCTTTTACACTTCCCCTAAACATTAGCTACTGGTCAGTGTTGGAGACAATATACTGTGCCATCTGTATCCAGGGCAAACACAAACAACTGATCTAGTATGGCCATTTTTACTTTTTTTTTTATTATATACATATTTCAGATTGCTATTTATGTTTCAAAAATGTGCTATATTTTTACATTTTCAGAAGATACCGTATGATGAAATGTAATCACTAATGAAAGGTAATCAAGCCTAAATATTTATGAAATAATAAATCATTTGCCTTAAAAACTCAATGCCCATTATACAGGTTGAATATCCATTCCTTTTTAGATCTGTTAAAAATGTTTGAATGAGTTCTTCCTTGCTTTTTTGATCATTCCTGTTTGAATTTTCCTCAAAAATGTATCTCTTTAGTGACAAAAAGGAGATATGTTGATCTTTCAGCAGACAGAACAGCGTAATGGTACATTTTGTTCTCATGATAGACAGTTTTGACTTTGAGAACAATTGACTGGAATTTGAAGAGCACACTACTCCATGGCAAATGTTTCAGAGGGAGCTTTCATTACATATTAAAATCCCCTAAGTTCTTCAAAATTAAAATCTCAAATTTGGACTTCAGAAACTCTTTCCTTTAGTGGGATTAGGATTGAATAAATCATATTTCTTACCAAAATCACTACTCCCAATTATTCCATGTGTAATCCATGACTAGAGCTCTCCTCCAGATCTCTATTCCTATACGTTAGCAATGATAAATATTTTCTGAATTCTTTAATTTTGTGTTTACACTGTAAGAGAACAGGCACATTTTAACCGATAGATGCATTATTTTTCTTTTTTATTCTCCCTCACCTTCCTGATCTAATACAGAGTATTAGTTGTGGGCATAAAATGTGAGCATAGAACACATTCAGTAAACTACATCTTTTCATTAATTTAATATGGAACCACTGGAAGGATATTATTGCTTACTGTGAATAAATTATCTTCTATATTTAAAATTACAACAAGAAGATGAATGATGCAAATGAGATTGGCAAAGTTGAAACTCCCTAAATTTCCTGAAGCAGGAACACTGTTGATAGTATTTGAGGAAACTGTAGGTTATAATGATGAAATACTCCAAATGGCTTATAATTAAAATCCAAATATTTTTCCCAGTGAAAGCACAATTCAAAATAATCTGTCAATGATAAGACTTTGACCTCTTGTGCAGTATTAGTAAGGTGAAACCAAATGAGTTTAAAATGTTTTATCCAAATAAATTTTAAACATAGTGGATGTCTCTTAGCATCTTTTAAAGTTATCTTGATATGAATAAGATAGTCTAATTATAATAACATGTATAAAACACTTTAGATCAAAATGCATATTTTAATTTCTTAGTGTGCAAGACTGAAAAGTCTAAGAAAAATTAATAACATGCTACATTAAGGAATAAGAATGATGATAAAAATTGCTACGTGTCCATTCATGTCAGCAATCCTTCACTCGTTAAAAACAAATACAAAATAAATAAAAATAAATAAAATCTGTATTCATTTTTAGGAAGTGAACAGTGTAAATACTGGTTATACAACATTTTTAAAAAATCCATGATTCTGTGGTTTTATTTCTTTAAAGCAATCTTTTCAACAGCTGGATAACAGGTTATGAAGATCATTGTCTTTGTCTCATTATCTTGAAAAAATAGCAGCCCTTTGTTCGTGTGTTTTCATGTAGAAGATGCTTTCTGATATATACCATGAAATCAGAGTGTAGCTAGTGTTAATTTATACACGTCTATTTATTTACTAAAATCTTCTCCAGAGACACAGAATAACACTGGAAGACAGAAGTAGACAAGAGGTAAAATGTCCCTTCGTCACCTCTAAGTTCTGCTCAGCTGTTGAGTGGGCTGGACGGGAGCATAGTTTCCAACGGGAGCGTATTTTCCTGCGCTCCCAGGCACTCCTGGCACGGCTGTAACGGCTGCTCCTCTCCTCTCCTCTCCTCTCCTCTCCTCTCCCACAGCACACAGTGATTTGATGTAGCTGAAGGTCGGCACTAGAAATGAAACATCCTAGCAACTGGTAAATGGTTGTTTCCACACTGACTGCCTGCTAAAACAACTCATAGACTACTTTGGTTTAATAAGCAGTTCACTTTTAAATTCAGCAATTATTCTTTCTAATCTATTTTAATCTATTCAGGTGCTGCTAGTTTGAAAGAGACAGAATTTCATTAATGCTCATGGTATGAATAGGGATCAGTTTATTATTTAAAACAGAATCTCCCTTTCAAATGTTTTTCACATTTAGGTCTCAGGAAAAAATATGGGTGGAGGAAATATAAGAAGAATTTAATGTCCTTGTTTCAAGAATATGAATCAGAAATTTGTGTTGAATTAAAGCCTTAGGGGGTAAAATTCCTTAAGAACATGGAACATTTTCTTGGGGTTCATGCTGAACAACTGCAAAATGAGATAGCTTCTGGCTCCTGCTTGGCTCAGTCTTAAACAGGGTCAACTACCAACATGAGAAAGTTTGCAGGCATTTATTCTAAAGTATCTTGTAAAGTGATCATCACTAGTCTCACATAAAAGATTGACTAATTACATATATATTGGCTTTATACCTGTATGAAATTATCATGGATATTTTTGTATATCACAGTTATGTACATTTACAGAATTTTATGTAGGCATTCTTATGTGTAAACACATTAAAAATGACACTTCGGTAAGTGTTTACAAAACTCCTACGTTCAACCGCCATTTCAAACGTGGATAGAAATTAATAGACTCAACATGAGGAAAGAAAGCTGATTAAATATCTGTGAAACAGCTCAGATGTCCTGTAAAACACCTATGAAATAGCTCAGATGTTAAACATCAGCAAATTGGTAAAAGAGCCCAACCAATTGGAAAGATAGTTACTATAGGAAGGCCTATTCCAAATTACTCAGCTGCCTAAAAAACAACTAGGAGGCAGGTAAGTCGCTATTAAAAATTTCTAAACAAATTTTGTAAAGAAGACAATAATCCATTTAACACATGAAATTTGGCAGTAAATAATACAGCTTTAACAGTATGTTTGGTGTGTACTTGCATATACACACACAAATTATGTATATACGCTCACCCTCATTTAAACAGCCTGTCATAGTTTGTGATTCTGTGAGTCTCTGAACTCATGTAGACCATGAGATAAATTTCTCAAGAGATGCAACAGAATCTCAGTTACACTACTACTTATATTAAATTAAATGGCATAAAACACTTATTAGGATTTTCAGTGGTTTGAAATGGCATCAGAGTTAAGCATCATGAATGCATCTGTTTTGTAAAGACAAATAATCTAGAACACCATATGACATTAAAACCTAATCGCTGCTTTCCTATAACACTGTCTCTGAAAGAGATCATTCTGGTAATAAGTAAATGAGCTCTAGATTAAAATTAAAATTCACCCAATATTGCTTTCAATTCTTTGCTGTTCCTGCTGTGATACAGTGTTGTGTTACAAGGTACTGCCCGGTTAGCAGCAGCCTGCAGTCATATAATAAAGAGCTAGGGGCAATCTTATTTTCACAGTGAGTTGATTTTAAACTAATCCAACTAACTCCATGAATTTTGGTTCACCTCCCAAATTATGGACACTGATGGCTTCATTATTGAACTGAACAGCACCTGAGAATGACTTGAAATATGCTGACCAGAATCACATAGAAAATAATGATAGGGGCAAAAATCATGATAAAGACTCTGAAAATTGGAGAAAAATTATTCATACAGTTTAGAGTGCTGTAAAACATGAAATAAACTACCAAATTTAAAAACAAAAACAAAAACTATAAATAGCCAGGTTGAAAATTAACAAAAAAAAAAAAAAAGAAAAGATAAATTATGCACATAGCAAACATTTATTATAGCTATATGATTCCTAATTTGGATAAGCTAGCAAGTATGTGAATATTTTTCAATAATCTCCAGAGACATAGATATCTCAGGCAGCCACAGACCAATAAATATAACTGGAGAAGTTTAGAATGCTTATTTGAGACAACAGTTTTACAAAGTATCTGCTGCATTTGTTTTAAGTGTTCTGGCTTGCTACTTATTTATTTGTTTATGACAATCACACCTGACTGTTCTCCCTTTAGCTTTGTTTACTTTTCCATCAATGTTGAAAAAGTCACAAGAGCAAGTAAAAATATGAAAATTCTCCTTCTCTTGCATAACAGGATACATACATAAGACAATATGCTATATCTTAAATTTAAAATTTAATATGTACACAGTCACCCTTTCTCACTTTTTGGTAGGACTGTCCTCTGGGAAGAAGCAGCTCTTCTAGAAGAGGGCATGTGCCCCTGGAAAGGGGCTGCTCAGTGCAGCAGAGAGCACGGGACGTTCAGGGATGAAGGAGTAAACAGGATGGTCAGACAGGGACTTGGGGCAAAAGTCCGAATGGATGGAAACTTAACAATAAGGGCTACCCACAGGGCTTCAAAAGGGAGTGGAAGTTATTCAGGGAGGCCCAGGGAAGAAGAAACACTTCAAAATAGTCTGATGTTTGGCTAAACCACCTCGAACAGTTCTCACAGATAAATGATTTTCAAGTGCATAGAGTTTTAGGAAGTTGGTTCTGAGAAACCAACCCTCCTCATCTTCCCCTCTTCATCCTCCCACATCAAACAAATAAATCAATCCCCAGGAGCTCCTTGAGGTCTGACTGGGGAAAGGCCAATGAATTCTGTAGCAAGTATGCATGTTGACAGAATATGCTACACAACACTTGTTTTGAAGCTTAGGTTTTTTGTATCAGATAGAAAAGAAACAGTACATTTAGTTCAGTATTAATATGTTATCTTTTTATATTATGTATTTTAATAAATATTTATAAATCAGCACTTTCAACATTACTTCAAATTAATATGCTGATATTGCACAGCTGTTTTTCAATGTGGCAGTACATTTTTCACCACTGAATGTGAAAAATGGGTTCTAGATCTATGGTACGGGTAAATATCTTTTTCACTTATCTAAAACTTAGTTAAATGTAGAACTCACTGCAACAGGAAGTTACAGAAATCACAGACATAAATTCCTTAATACCAAAAAACTCATTACTGAGTAGTTCATAGTTACCTGTTACGCTTCCTGACCCAAAAGTGTACTCCAGCTCTGCGTGTTCCTAAACTTGAAACTACTATAAAGAGAAGGGTTCTTGTAAAAGAAACACTGTGTAACTGCTTTGCTTTTGATAAGATTTTCTTAATCTATCTCTCTGATAGCAGGTACAAGACCAGATGCTGTGTGATGTATTTTGGGGAGAGAAGCAGTAGAAGGATTTTGACAGAGATATTGGCAATTAGAAACATGTGGGCAGAGGACTGCACTTAAGTCAGGGGTTAACAAATGCAGGAAAAGATGACCTAGCAGTAGAAATAGAGAGATTTCATTGCAAATGGAATTATGAAATATTTTTTCAACATTTTGTTTAATGTCTCTTTTCTCTTATAGTTCTTTTCTGTCTGTTGGTTCTGAACTGATTTTATGTCCAGTAGCCCACTTTCTGAGATACATCTCTGCTCTTAGCAGTACATCCTGCTCTTGTGATTATGGTCCAAGAGTGCTGATTCACTGCTGTTTTCTCAAACCAAATCACATTTAAAAGTATTACCTCTGAAATAAAGACTATTATACGAAGTCATCATGTCTCACAGTGCAGTTTAATTACACAAAGATAACTATCTAGGTATCCACCAAGTTGTGAGTACATTTTGTCCATAAGCAAGTAAACAGTCTGATTAGTCTCCATCATCCCTTCCCACCATTTTTTAGTAGAAAATACACTCGTATCACAGCATTGAAGTGTATTACTAATCACACAGATCTGCATGACAAACATTAATAATAAAAATAATGACACAAGGGAAAAGCTGAGTAAGATAATCTGTTGTCAAAAAAGAAGGTTAGGTAGCATCTTGTTTGCTTTGATGTGTGCTGGTTAAAGTAAGAATTCCATTAGTAATAAATATCCTAACCTTGGTGCAAATTGTGGCCTTTCCCTCTATTTTTAATTTCATGATTTGCTATTACTGCTACAGTTGTGTTCCAATTTTTCCATGTCACCATTATAATATTTTAGCTAAGAACAATCACTCACAGATCAAATAAGCAAACAAAGTCCAGTTGGAACATCTCAAAAGCACATGACCAGCGTGACTTCAGAGGAATTACTCTGTGTATGTAAAAGTTCTGCCTTGAGCTAAATGGCAGAGGAAAACAATGTTTAGGACATTTTAGAAAACAAAATGCTTCTAAGTTTTGTCATTCCTATCCTTCTAAACACACATTATTTAATTGAAGCTTGTATTTCTTAGGTCCAGAATATCAACCTTTCATTTCTGCTTGAGCAAATGCCTCATTTAAGAACAACTGGAACAGCTTCTGTGGGAAGCAGCCTACTGGAGTGAAACCTGGGCTCATGCTGTTTAGCTTTAGACATTTCATTTAGGTGCCTGAACATAAATCCTTCTTTTCTTGACTCTCGCTAGCCAGGTTCCCAGTTGGTATCACCCTATTCCAGTTTCTTTATATTTTCATTGACATGAAAGGAAATGCAAGCAAATAGACAAGAATTTAGCTATCAAATGTAGGATCTAAAGTTAGGCATTGCACACACTCCCGAGTTGTGACTGTGTTACACAACATCAGAGATGATGTTACATAAATGGTATTTTCTTCGCATTTCATTCCCTGAGCCTAAGAAATTGAAGATTAATAATTGGTCTCATTAAGGAAAAGACTGAATTATAATTTATTTGGTTTGACACAAACAAAGGTGATCTGCACACAAGAAATCACTACATTTCATAAGGAAGAAAAATTACGTTTATTAGTAAAGTAAGTACATTTTGTTTTATTTTGTTTATATTCTTAGGGACATTATTTAAAACATGAATGAGAGACGAAAGTGAAAGATAGTATATATATAAAAATGTCATTTTCATGTAACTATATATAGTACATTAAAGAAGCAAGACAATCTATAGTCATTTTGAAAGTGATAAAATCAACCACGCTCATTGTTTGCTGTTGAGCATTAAAAATCTCACCCTTTTCCAACTGCAGTGTGTTGCAGCAGCTTCCTTTAATCACAGAGCCTTGAAGCAGCTCCCTTCTGCCAATCCTTGCAGCCGCATTGCTGCTTTCAGCTCCCCATCTAACAGACAAGTACGTCTCAGTGTGCAAAAACTGCACCAAGGGAACACAGAAGGAAGAAAGAAAATCATTCCTTCAAAAGCCCTGGCAGAACATAAAACATACAGCTAGAGAGGTAGATATAGACTCAAATTCCTTCTAATTATATTTTTTCTGCTGTTGATTCCTGTAAAATATATATGCAAATATATTCTTAAGTATTGAGCATAAAAGAGGGAGGAGAAAATGCAAACCCCAAAATGGTATTCTGCATTTAAATTGATGTCTGCAAAACAGATCATGCTAAATTAAAAAAAAAAAAAAACCTCATTACCAGTAAGTCACCTGCTGAGATAGTGAGTCCTCTCAGAGACTACTATGTCTTTTAATACTGAATTGTCTACTCTGGAGTGCAAAGGAGGGAGAGAAAAAAGGAGAGGAGGATCCTTGATTTCATTAGATTTTGAATTTCCCTCTGGAGATGTCTCTCTATCTCCTTTGACAAGATCAGTCTTAGGGCCTCACTTGGCTTCTTTCAAAGGTATAAGCAGAACGTTCAGGAGATAGAAAGCCTAAAGAAGACCCATGTAAGGCATGGAAGACTGTAAAAGAGCAGGTACCCATGTTGTTGCACTATTCATTCATAAGCTAAGAATTCTTATACTTACACTGTTCATACTGAGGGTAAAATAAAAAATACACACTTTTAGTAGAAAACTTTGGGTCAGACCCTGACTGTTTTTAATTGCTGTAGTTCCATTATGAGCATCATGTTGTTTAAGTTAAAAAATATCTGAAGTTGCAACAATTATTTGGCAACAATAAACTTCATTTGCAAAATCCAAAGAACTGTATAGCAAGAATGTGGAAAATTTTATCATCATCTATCTTGAGAAGCAAGCATAGTGAATATAATTCACCACAGTCTAAAATAAAGTATTATTTGAACAGATAAAAAAATGAATGCTAAGTGTATGAAAATGACATCGATCTCAACTGGTAAACTTTTACAGCCAACTTACAAAAGCCTTCAGAATTTGCATGCAGTGTAGGACAGCACCATGTAAGATGTGTTATAATAACACACACTGGTAATGTCATTATTACCTTTCTAGTGATAAAGCCATGAATAGAATAAGAGGTAACTCATTAAATTTTGATCTACACCAAAATGAAGCTTTTTCATGGGCCTTTTTGACTAGGCACTAATAACACAAGTGGAGAGGTTTTATATGTACATACACTTTTCAAATGGGATTTTGTATTGTATTGTTTCTGTGATATAGTACATGTAAAAATAAAGCAGTTTTCTAGAATGATACTGTAGAGTACCTCTTTGTTTGGATGAGCATCGTTTTCAAATGCATTTGGAAACGCAGTCTAGGTAACCTGATTTTATGTGGAATTACCTAAATGTAGACAGGCTAAGTTTTACATGAAAACACACCACATAGTATCTTCTGCTTAATATACACCTTTTTTGTAGCTGATGAGAATTCTGCCATTGAATTAGATAAATGTGGTTGCACACAGGCTAGATATAGATATAGATATAGATATAGATATAGATATAGATATAGATATAGATATAGATATAGATATAGATATAGATATAGATATAGATATAGATACTATGACATAGAAAAAGTCCTATTTGAATGTGGTTTAGCCACCTTCTTTTTTTTAATTCAGCCAATAATTTCTTCTTTTTGAGGGTAAGCAAGCGTTCAGGTTTTTGCAAAGGATGGCCCTGAATGATGAGGAAAAGGGTGTCATCTCTAAGTCCCAGTCACACAGCAGACAATCAAGCCTAAGGCAGCTTTCTACCAGCTGCCTGAAATACTGCTACCTTGGCAGCTGTGGAAGAACACAGCAAAACCCAGCTAAGACCAAGTAAATATCTGAGTTTAGAGCCACGCCAGAGCTCTGCACTTCCATAGCTACGCTGCTGCCACTAGAAGAGTTACAAAGATGAGATGATGCAGTAACTGCAATATGGACAAAATCAAAATAGGTCACAGAGAATTAATGTTGCACTGTGATTGTGACAAACTTATAAAGAACTGAGCAAGAGACAGAAAATATGCAGGAACAATGTGGTTAAAACTTAGAAGCAGATGTTATAGCACTCTAACTTTCATTATGCTAGAGATGATTATTAATGATCTGCCAGGCCAAGAAAGCAATGAGGTAGCAAAATATGAAGATGACAGAAAATAATTTAAATTAATCAGAACAAATAAAACATGAATTTCAGAGATACCCAGTGAAGTGTATCAAATCCTGTTCCTTTCTGCTAAGCTTGGAATGGAACAAAATTTTTAGCATTTTCAGGCAGTATTTTTACGCATCTAGAAAATCAAAACATGAACTGAAGAGACGGGTGCACTGGGAAATTTAAGAAAAAATAAAGCATAAAATCATGAAATTGCTGCCTTACACTAAAAAGTAATTCTGGGAGCAAAATTCGTGACTTTTGCCAATCAAAAAAAGATAATGTATAAATTCAATTGTCTACATTAGCAAACTGAAAATACTGTCACTTCCTGTACATTTGTACACATCAGCTTGCGTTATAATTTAATTCTTCGGGCATTTCAACAGCAAATGAAGAATTATTTCCATCTATCACTTATTACACAGTCTTCATGCTTTTGTCTTTCTGAAATGATGAGCAGATAGTTAAAAACAGGCATGGCATAATTCACTCTTTTTTATATATGTCATTATCTTGCCTCCCTTTCACCTCCTTGCTGTATCCATCTGCTTTCTGCAGTGTTGTGCTTAGGACATGCTAAATATGCTTAATTTATGTAAACAGTCAGTGACAGAACTTGCCATGCATGAAAGTAAATACTGATGTATGTCTCTGCCTTAAAAAGGACCTACAGTTAGCTACATGCTGTGCAGTGTCTTGTGAAGGAGCCCTGATCGCTTACTCCTACCACAACAGCAACTGCTACCGTGACAGTGACAGAAGCAAGGGCAGGGCAGCATCAGTTGGGTTTTATATTGAACGCCAAGACCAGGTGAATTTCACATTTCAGGGGTTGAGCAATATTTTAAAGCTAAAATATATAACATTAACTTCCACGATAGTATGAGAAGCCTGCGGGCGAGAGCCACGGTGGAAGCGTGGCTTGCAGTGGAAGATGACGCCTACACACACGTGTGACAGCTACAGGAGGCTCCGTGCATGGGACACTCCTGCCGTCACCGTGTACGTGAAAGGAACCAGGTGGGGATCGGCCTCTTCTCCCAGGCAGCTGGCGATATGAGGACTTAGTGTTAAGCTGTGCCAGGGGATGTTTAGGTTGGACATTAGGAGCAAAATCGTCACAGAAAGGAGATTAGATAACAGAATGGACTGCCCAGGGAAGTGGTGGAGTGACCACCCGGAGGTGTTAAAAGACTGGACGTGCCACTCGGTGCCATAGTCTGGTTGACAACGTGATGTTTGGTCACGGGTGGG
>VXBQ01003803.1:446581-575700 GCA_013400175.1 Phainopepla nitens | reverse complement strand
CGGGCCCCCGCGGGCCCCTCGGTCCCCGCCGCTCGTTGCCCTCTGCAGCGCTGCCCGTGCCGCCGGCTCCCCCGGTGCGGGGCTTTTCCCGCGCTCCCGGGGGTGTCCCCACCCCCCGGAGTCCCCCGCTCTCCCCATTGCCCCAGGAGGAAACGCCTCTCTCCTCCCGCCCCAGCCGGGCGGTCCCCTTCCTGCATGAAGCCACTTGCAAGGCTCCCCCCACCCCGACTTTGCATCCCGTCCCCGATGCCACGCGCCTTTCCTCTGATGGATGTTCCCCCCGGCACCTCCCCGGCTTGCCTCAGCCCGGGCTGGCTGCTCCGGCCTCCGGCGTGCGGAGAAACCGTCGGGGATTTGGAGGGAAAGGGGAAGGGAGGGATTGATCTTGCGCAACTGCAGAGCCTCCGCTTCCCCGGCCTGGAGGAGCCTGTTCAGGGGCTTTTCGGAGGTGGGACGGGGCTCTCCGCCCTCCACGGGCGAAGCGCAGCTGGAGCCGGAGCGGGCGGAGCTCCCGCCGCCGCGCAGGTACCGCGCTCCCGAATCCCGCACGACCCGGAGCAGTGCAGCAAGGCGGGGAGGGGTTTTACCTGGGGGCTTTTCGGCTGCCAAGCGAACGTGCAGGTAACAGGGTGATGAAAACACCTGCCCTTTTCATTGAATTTGAAGGGTGATTACTTGGCACAAAAAGCCAATTATCAAAAGGCCAAATATATGAATAAATTCCGTGTTCTTGTACAGAAGATGTTAATGTAACAGATGGTTTTAAGAGATACAGGTACTTCTCCCAACAATTCTGCTGGCAATATATTTTTAGCAATGTTTTGTTATTAGTGTGCCCATGGATAGGCATTCTTTTTCTCCATGTATTGGAAAGTTCAGATCTCAGAGGTATCACTATCTCTATATGAAGAATAAGAAGATGGACGTATTTCATAACCAGAATATGATATGCAACAGATTAATCACAGAGAAAAATGAGTGTATGTGGAAGCTCAGTCTTTGTAGAATACATAATTACTGTCCCTTTCAGAATGGATACTTCCTTGTATTTGTTTCTGTGACACATTTTCAGAGTCATTAGTTTTCACTACTATCCTGTTACTTGACAGAATGCCTTTCCTTTTTAAAGAACCTAGTTCATGAAAGAACATCAGTTTGCTTGAAAGATCTTCTAGTACAGTGTCCAAACAGCTCAGTCCATTTCAGGTTTGTGGAGTGGGATCAATTCTAATTAAAACTTTAATTTTGTTTTTCTCCATTCAAACAAAGCATGAAGTAGTCTGGGCTAATGTTGCTGTCAAGGAAAAGCAAGGAAACATGTTCTTCATCTTGGTTGTGTGTTATCCCTGCCTTTTAATTGAGGACTGAATCCTTAATCTTGTTATTTATCCCCAAACTTTTTTGATATAGGGCTGCAATATTTAACCAGTTTTCTAGGTTGCCCTGTCTTCTTGCCTGATACAAAAGTATACCTGCACACCACTGATTTTTCAACGTGCTTCTTGTTCTGGAACATCCAGCTATTGCCAGCAGATCAGTTGTGTCGTCAAGCGGCATCTACTCTGGAGTATCAGAGCGTTATGTAACTCACAACACAGAGCGAGTGCCAGCGCTGTCTCCGCCACTGTCGGTCCCATTGGGCCGTTCCCTGGGTGCCTTCCCCTGCTCTATTGTACCAGAAGAGTCATGGCTGGTACCACCCCACAGCACCAGCCAGAAGGGGAACTCTGCTCTGGCCAGAATGATGAGGCCAGGTCTGACGGCGATGTGATGGGGCAGGGCAGGGCAGAGGAAATCAGGCTGGCTGTGCAGGATGGAAGCAGTGCGATGCCGCTGGCTTTGGTGCCGTTTGGAAATGGCACACGGGTCTCAGGGTGCGACATCCTGCTGACTGCAGCATGTCTGGGGTCTGGGGGGATCCCCACGTGCCTTCCAGCAGGGTCCTGCTCCAGAGCTGCCGCGCCATTGTGCTGCTACGGGCCCCTTGACTTTTCTTTCTGTCTATTCACTCAGTATAGCTGCAGGAAGGGTCTAAATCTAAGGATACAGGTTCCCTTAAAAAACACATGAACGTGGTGAACTTTGTTGTGGGTGATTCTGTAATTGTTTACATTTCAAGCTGTTGTCCTGGTTCTATTTTACAGTTTTGGAATTGTAATGTTATGTCTGCACAATGGATTCCTTAGCTTTTTTATATTGTATCTGTGCCTCATGCTCCCATTTTAGGTATTCTGTTCTGTCAACATTTGCAGATTCCCATAGATTTCCAGAATTTTATATCACTTGGCCAAAAAGTGCTGGCTCATCCTCTAATTGTGAATCAAACAGCAATATACACTAATTGAAGATTTGAGTTTGAAAATTTAAAGTATGATAGACAGATTTGGTTTTAAAGTCCTAGGAATTGAAACACACAGCACTTACCCTGAGCAGCTGTGCTCCTTGTCTCTGATGTCAGAGACATTGTCAGGACTGGTCATCATCCTTTTGTTTTAGATAGGTATTGTTGTATTAGTGTGCATTGGGACCAAATACCCTTTGGCATTTGAGTGGTCTGTAAAGAAGCTTGTTTGCAGGTGGGTTTGATTGCCCATGGATTCTTTTTTTTTTTAATTTTGTCTTACATTAACAGAGAAAAGCACTGTGTGATTTTCCTGCATTATTTCTCATGCCTAATTTTGATTCAGACTATTCTGTTATGAGCCTAGACCATTTCATCTGTCCCCATTTTCTTTTGAGTCACTATTATCTGCATTTGCACACCTTTTGCCATTCTCTACATCCTTGGGCTGTTTCTTTCTTCCTTCTCAGTGTAACTTTGTTCCTTCTTTTTGTCCGCCTTCATTGCATCTTTGGATGCTTTCCACCTTACCAATTATCTTTGCTGTTTATTTCTTTCTTGGGAAAGACCACGGTTTACCCCACAGCTTTTCTCCATGGCATCACTGAAAGCTCTGTGTGGTACAGGAATACAGCACCAACAGGGAAGGCTGTGACCGTTTGCTGTGCTGGAAGATGTAAGGATCCAGATGGGCTCCCATCACAGGGCGGCGCCTTCTTACCTCAGCTCCAAACACTTGTCTTTATTCATAGAGAGAGAATCTTATCATTTGAATTTTATACTACTGGTCTGAGAGTAATAGCTATAAACCTTTTCAAAGAAAATTAAACAGATGATAAAAAGGATATTTGTTCATGGAATACAAAATCTCGGAGTAGTGCTACAAATTTTTACTGTTTTTTAAGTTATAAAGTGCAAAGAATATATTTTTTTTTTTAAAACAAGGTGGATGTTATCCACAGGGTCTCTGCTTTCAAGAGCTTTTCCACATTTAGATGTGAATGTGACTGAAAGGACAATAATACACTGCTAGTAAGTTAACGCAGATTATTAGAGAGGTCTCATAGATGAAAGTTGAAAAAAGTAAGTAGTTTCAAGGAGACAGTTGAAGGAGAAAAAGATAAAAGCCACTCGATAGTCAAATTTACTGATTTGTTTATAAAAATATCAAGCTGCTTTTTCTTTGTGATTATTCCCCTGAGAAAAGTAAGGAACAGAATATATTCAGTAAAATGACTTGTAAAACCACAGCTAATTGAAATAAATTGTGCTCCTTGGGAGTGAAAGGACAACTGCATCTTTTTTTTGAACTAAGCATGATATGTTCTAAAATTATGATATCAAGGACAAAGGAATACACATTACAGATATTATTGAAGATTTTCTCCCTGGAATAAACCCCATGAAGTCATATATATAATCCAAGACTGTAAAAATTAGTGGAATGTATTGTAACTTTCTCAGTTTCACTGTTTTGAAATATCAAGAGTTTGCTACATTCTCAAGTTTGTCAACAACCTACAAGCTTTGAAGTAATGAGAAGTGATAATTTGAGATTACCAAGTGGATCTTTTAAGATAACTATAATAAAATAATTTCCTAATAGGAAGATAAAGAACTTTAAAATCACTTTGTCATCACAAAGCCATTTGAGGAAGATTATCTAAACAATCTGTATTTAAAAAGTCTGAGTTGATGTGCAGGAAAAAAGATGTAATGGTGATTCCTATAGCTTGTTACACTAATATAAACTATACACTATACACTATATTAGTGAGATTCTAAACTTTTTGGTTAAAATGACCTTAAATCACTTTTGGCTTAAAGCAGATTTAATTTTAAATAATTGATGATTTCAGAGAAGCATAATTGCTTTTTTTTCAGCCCTATTAAATATCAGAAAAAAAATTTACTTATTTCTTTTTCACTAATTTACACTTTCTCTAAGTTCATTTATGAAAAGATCTAAAAACTGAGATCCATAATGATAAGACTTACAAGTGGTGTTGAAAATATTTTTTTGGTACTGTCAAGGCATTTTCATACAGTAGTTAGGCATAAAAAATAATATAGTTTTGCTTTAACTCCAAATGAGTTGAATCAGCCAATATAATATCAACCAGTGGGATTACTTTGGTTGCTCAAACTTTGTACAAGTCAAAATGTATACTCAAAAAGAAAACAAGTTGTGACAGTAATTTACAGAGTTTTTAGACTAATAAGCTTTTGCTGAAAATTACTTTTATTACTTTTAACTTCTAGCTAAATAGAAAGTTGTATGCTAGAGATGAAAGCTCTTAATTTCATAAATGTTTAAATCTACAAGTGAGATTAATGAACATTTTAACCGTGTCTAGCGGAGACCATAGCATTTGACTCAGAGATGCCTTTACTCTTTTACAGACAAATTTGGGGGAGGGAAAAAATCAGTCTTGATTTAAAGACCATGGAGAATGGAAAATGTATCTCTGTTCCCTCTAAGCTTTTTTAGTAATTAATTATCTTTCGTGTTAAAATGTGTTGGTTCTGGACTTAATTATGAATTCTTGAACAATCAATCCTCAAAGGAGTTGAAAAAGGAAATAATCTTAAACAGCTTAGCTGTTGAGCCTGGTGTGTGTAGAGTACCTATGACTTGATTTTAATATCTGAAAATAATTTCACAAAGGCAACATGTGACTGAAATTTTTTTTTAAATAAATGTTTTGTGTTCCACTTAATAGAAAACATTTTTACTCAAAACTCGATAGTAAGTCATTCACTATAAGATGGAATCAAATAGCAGTGAGGAGACGTGAATATTATCCTTTTTGTGGACTGCATTTGAGAATATATGTGGTTTAATTAGACTTTATTCAGAATAGAGTAGTCTAAAATTAGAAACTTGTTTATAAAAGCTCTTACAATACAGCATATTTCTCTGTACTCTTATCTGCTATATTTAGAAATACAAAGTAACAAGGCTCTTAGGGAATGAAATCTGAGATATTAGTTAGTAGTTAGAATTAAAATGCTTTTGTTTTTTAGTAGAAGTTGCTATATGTAGAGGAAAAAAGTTAAGATTTTCTACAGTTAGTGAAAGGGAACATTTAAAAAAGTTTTTAGCACTGAAAATAAAGTCAGCTCATGTAGTGGATACTGCTGCAAAAAGTTATTGCAGTTATTTGTTAACATCCAGCACATACTCAGTCAATTTCATTACAATCAATGTTCTTTCATTACACCAGAATATATACTATTTTTAAGCAGACATTTTTCCTTTTAAATATATATTTTTTAAAACTATACAAATGAATACCAACATTTGTGAATGTTCTTGAAATTCATGTTTTGAATGGCATAAAAGGGTTTCATTTTGGGAGATTGATAGCTGAAAAGTGGTTTTAGTTTGATGCATGAAACATCTGATGATACTGATGATTTTTGCAAATCAGACTGACTTGTACAAAGGGACAGCATCTTCAAATGTCTAACAGAGTTTGATCTAGGTTTGTTTTGTTTTGTTTGCTTGTTTTTTTCTGGTTTGTTGTTGTTTTGGTGATTTTGTTGTTTTATTGGGGGCTTTTTTTTTTGTTGTTTTTTTGGGGTTTTTTTGTTTGGTTTTTTTAGTTTGACTTGGATATGTCACATCAACCACATTGTAAGGTTGAACAATGCTCAACAAAGAGCTCCATTTGACTTGGAATCTGGTCCCTGCCATCCATGCAGAATGAGAAAATTTAGTGAATGAAATCAGTACATGTTCAACCTTGTTAAAACTTTACGTCATGCATCCTTAAATAAGGAGAGTCAATAACAAGCTGTTTTCTCCATATGCATAAATATTCTTGCCTCCTTCTGTCAGTGAAATCCTAACAATACACCACTATTATTGAAATGCCAAAGTGCTTAACAGAAGTAGCTTCTAGGACTCCATTTTCTTCCTCAGGTATGGTAAGAAGACCACAAAGTTGCCTTGATCATTTTCATAAATAGGTTTTGTTTGCAAGAATTGTCCCCCGTGCTGGGTGAGTTCTTAGCTATTTAGTTCAATGGCTGTTGTTTATTCATTTTAATTTCTGTTTGGGAAAATAGGACGGTTAGAAGGAGTTGTGATGATTTTACATTTTCTCACGTGTCTGCCACATAGAGGTGCTACTGGAACACAGATCAGTAAGTAACGCTTGTTTCTACATGGTTTAAGAGGTGAACACTACTCAATCAGGCTTCCCACTCTGTTATATGAGAATGTAATCCTGAAGTGTCAACAGGCACTAACTGCCTCATGTCTTATCTCATCCTTAGCTTTTACTGATCCCTTTTTTCCTCACTCTCTGACTCTGCTTCCTGTCTTTGATTCTGCTCCAAAGGTCTCCTGTTGCCTAAGAGCCTCTCTCTCCCTGACGATACTGGCTGTGTGTGTTTAACCATGGTGGATGCCTCCTTCATCTTGCATTTTAGCTGTGGTTTTGTGTTTGTTTCTTAAACTATGAGCTTTGTAAAACAAGGATCTGGCCTTTGCATATGTTGTAGAAAGTGCAGCTGTATGTACAGTGCTATAAGGGTAAATACTTTTATTAAAATTCTAACATACAAGATATATACTGTACCTACAGCCTGTGCAGAAAGATGGGGTGCATGTACAGGGATTTAATGGAGTGACTTTGAGCCAATCCATGCCTGGTAGCAGCGACTAGGTTTGCCTCCTGCAGAGCTAATTCTGCTTCCCCTCATGGGGCTGTTCACAGTGGCAAAGCCAGAGAGTGGAGAGCTGGCTGAGGCACACACTGTTCTCCAGCTCTTGGGCTGTGGTGTAGATACACTCTAGAATAGGTCCTAGAAAGCTGGGTTTGTATCTAGATATCTCTAGATATGTACAACGTATCTGATGATTTCAAAGAGAAGTCGGTAAGAAGTTACCGTACAATCTGTTTACAATGTAAACAGATGTTGAGTAGAGCTGGGTTCTTTCTGTGTGGCTGTCTGCTTTTTCTGTTGAATCGCTCTCTTCAGTGCCTTAACTCTGTATCGTAGTGCAGGACCCAAGATGTTCTTGTAAATCTGCAGAGTAGAAACACAGCCTGTGTATTTTTTTTTTTCACTAGGATGTGGAATTTTAGGGTAGGAAGAGTCAATTAGGAGACTGAAAATGTTACAATAATTTAGCATAATCTTCTCTGTGGTTTTTATTTCTGCATAATGCTATAAATAATTCTATTGTATGTACCTATCATCTAATGCTGTAATGTCTATGTTGTCAATTTGCTTAACAAAACCTATCAGTGCAAGTCCTTCTGTTACAAAGCAGTTTGCTTTCTTTAGATGAGAATCAGCTAGAGAACTGTTGGCTAGTTACTCCTATTGTTTGTGAGATGCATTATTTTAGATTATTACCTTCTTCAAATATTTGTAACCAGCTGTAGATTTTTCATAAAGTGCAACTATAAATAAATGAAAACAGTGTAACAACATTCTAAATTGTTACATGAGAAATCTGTGGTATATAAAAAATACAAGAATAATTTTTATTTAAGTATCAAATGGTCCTATCATTACTTTGTATTGCTGTTTTAATGCTGGTGAATTAAAGCTAGTCAATTTAAAATAAAATTTAAAAAATAGCACTGCAACTTCATATGCTTCAAATATATGAAAAATAACTGTCTGATTATGACTTGAGTTTTGGTGAGTGTCTTGCATTGCACAGTCGGCTGAGGAGGAGACAGAAATATTTTTAAATTGCACTTTCTTTCCATATAAATTGCAAGGTCTTGCAGTATGTGACTCATTTCAGCTGCTAGCATCTCCCTGTTGCCAACAGGAGTGTATTAGTGAAGACCAATAACAATATATCAATGTCAGCTCATCTCCAGATAAAAGAAAGGGTTCATGAAATGTTCAAGGTTGTTCTGGTGTTATATGTAACAGAGATAGTTGGAGATTGTAATTCCTTTATTGCCCTGTAAACCCATCCATTTACTGTTGACAGTATTATATATTCAGTAGGTCTTCAACATCTGAAACTGTGTGAGACAACACATTCCCTTATTTTTCCAACTCTGCATTTTGTCGCTCTAACTTACGAGATTGTCAATTCTACAAAGACCTACACAGCAACTTGCAGCCATTTCAGTCTTGTACTTCTGTTTTCCTTTGAAAAGGAAGTTTTCTTTCCTTGAAGAAGTTTGCAGAAATTAGCATTTTTGGTTTGTTCTGAATGAACGAAGTTAGTGGTATCACTCTGGGCACTTGACTAATGAGGTACTCTAGCATAAATATTGGGTCTGGGAGAAAGAAACAAACTAACTAAAAAGGCAGCAAATTCATACAAGTTACAAAAGCAAAGTCACTGTCTGACAACTATATTATGCTACTTTGCCAAGCTTCAAAAATTCAAATTACAGTAAAAGTATGTGTGAAAAGAAATGTGTGCTATCAGTGGGTGGTGGCATTAGCAGCACTATTGACATCAGGAAATCTTCAGGAACATATGGAAAGATGGCTTGATGGTCAGTATTAAAAATTACCATAGAGTTAAATGTGAAATGGAGATTTCTGGATTATTCCCTTCCTGAAGTAACTGGACCAGAGTCCAAGGCCATACAAATGTAAGGACTCATTCGCTGAGCTGATCTGTCTGATCCCTACTGGAAAAAATTGAATTAAGGAATGGATTTCAATAGTGCAGAGTACATGCTGAACCACCAAAACACGTCTCTGAGTGACTAGATTTAAATACATGGGGAAATCTGTTGCTTTGAACACACAGAGTTGACTAGAAATGTAGGTGTAAGTGTTCGGCGAGCTCTTAGCCTGGAGAGGATGAGACTCGGGGAAATGAGAAGGTGTGATCATGAGTCATGTCAGAGATGTAGGCAGGATCAGATCTGTGAGGATTTCAGTGCTAGGGAGATTCATCTCAAATGAATCAAAAAGGAAGGGGGGATCGAGGAAAAGGAGTAGGATAACATTTGAAGATAGCAGAAGGCAAAGGTGTCAACATCTAGGAAACACTGAGGAGTGGAGTCTCCCACAAAAAGGGTGATTATTGTGAAAAGTACTAACAGATGCACCACTTTTAGTGATCTTTTAGGTGTTGTGAGAAAACTTCACAGGGGAAATTTAAATTTGCAGGAAACCTTGAATTTAATGATAAATCCATCTGATTTTTGCCACTTTTCTCTGAACTGCTTCTATCAATGTGGTGACAGACAAGCTGTATCAGAACTGTACTAGGGCAGAAGCAGCTGAGTTAAGTGCTCAGAGGAAGCCCCTACTGAACTGCCAATGACTACCTGAGCTGTGATAATTTCTCTTAGACTGTGTATGTCAGATGGGTGATAAATGTCGATGATAGAGAAAAGGAAGGAGAATTGAGATGGTTTCAAGTCACATACAAGTCCTAAAAATGACCACAGAAACACCCCCAGTTCAGGCTCTCTCTGGCAGTGAGCTCTGTGTGGGTGCAGAGGGATTTGCTCATCCAAAGGCATTTGGGACGTGAAACTAAGTGGGGAGAAGGATTGAAAAATAAAATGTGAAGTATTTGCATAAGACTTTATATGTTCTCTCATCATATGATTCATTGATCTTATGACTGAACAGCTGCTCTTAAAACTGAAGTAAAAACCTATCTGGAGAGCTGATTTTGAAGAATTTATGTGACAAGTTGCTCATTGTTTTGCATTTGTATTTGTGTACCATGTAATTTTTCACTGCTGATGTCAGTTTTGAATGGGATATAGCAACTACAATATTGGCAAATTTATAGAATTTAACATGATTTCATTCACTTATGTGATGATGATGCAGAAGGCAGAAACCTACCTTGTCCAAGAGCTTTTAGAGAATTGATGGCAAAGCAGGGGATGGAATCCCAAACCCTTATTCTCAGAGAACTGTAGACCCTGTTTTATGCATGTGCTTGAGCACAGTGCTATAACTGAAGTTCCTGTCATGGGAGGAGCTCAGTTAGCACTGAAAAATTTTAAGAGGCTGTACAAAACCTCAAACATTTTCTAGTTGTTACTAGTCAAGGTGGAAGAACGTTTGGCAGCTTGTGTAAATTTTTCACCTCTAAGTATTTCAGTGCCATACAACAGTAAAGACCAATCTACCTCAAAAGAGTTGTTCACACAGTTCTGATATCATTCCCATATTGATGATTGTCTTCTGTCAGAGACATGTAGTACGAGATTTGATGGGGGCTGACCCCATCTGGGGTTTTAAAAGAATGAAGATGAAGGACTAGAAATTTGCATGAGAGCAGTGTCCATTTGGACTTCCGGCGTGACAGTGCTGTGCCCCAATCTGTCTGGCACTGTCTGATTGCTCCAGCACCAGGTGATCTAAGCTCCTGGATGCAGGAGGGGGAGCATGGCACCAGCTTGAGCTGAGCTCTCCCTCCAGCCCTATCCAGCCTTTCCTGGCAGTGCTCTATGGACACATCTGCTAGAAAGGGAAGTTTTTTCCCTGTTGCCTCACTTTCCTATTACCCTCGCCTATTTTTTTTGTGGTTTAATTCACCCAAATGACCCTTTTTCCCCCTCTTCTGGGTAAAGAGGCATGACCAGTTTTTTCTTATCTACCTTGCACATGGCCACACAAATCCTGGGATATACACAAGACATTAGGCAAGGAGTTCTTGTCAAAAGTGAATACGGTCCTTTGGAGAGTATAACCCCTTTTGGCAGCAGAACTGGATTGTGTCAGATTAAAATCAGTGTGCAATCATCCCATGGTGCAATGCGAGCAATACAGAGCTGTGATTGTTGTCTGCCTGTGACCTATTCCTGAGGCTTGTCTTTCCTCTTGGCTCTCTGAGATATTTGGTAGGAAGCTAAATATTGCAGTTCAGTAATATTGGCAAACCTTATAAATTGTTACAGGAGCAAGTGCTTGTGTGTAGTTGATGGACTAAAAATTTAACAAAATTATGAAATAATAATAGTAAGAAACAAGTAATAAAAATAATAAATATTGTATACCTTACATTTAAATCATTAGTATCTGCAGCAGTCTAATTTTGGAGTGTTTATGAAGTGGAAATAAGGAGCTATTTACATGTCTTCTAGTTTTCTGTGCTTTTGCTTGTGTGATCTATTGGGTGGTGTTGTGATAATGATGATCCAGTTGGACTAAATCTGATGAGGAGTGAACTGCAGAGCATGGACTGGGCTCTTTAAGTAGATAGTGAGGAGGTGCACTTCTCTGTTATCTCTGGGTTTTAATGACATTGGATTAATTTCATCATTATATTGCATTTACATACAATTCTTATGTCAGTTTTAATCATTAGTTTAGCCATAGACCTTGATATATTTTTTTCCTTTTTTGGCTTTTGCATAAAAAAAATACAGGTGTCAACATGCTCACTTGCACATGCATACAATGTTGTCAAAGTACTATAAAAAGATAAGGTCAGACCAGTTTCTCATTTGCATTTGAAGTCATCCTTTAGAAAGAGGCATGAGACTGACTCCTGTGCTTTGTACCATACAGCTAAATAGTAAAGCTCTCCTGTAATGTCCAGACAAATTCCATTTTAGACAGGCTTTGCAGCTTCGCCCCTTGGACATTAGCATTACCTGGAACTTAGTCTGACTGTGAATGAACAGAAATGTGAGGATTTCTCAGTACAATGAAGAGAACAGGCATAACCAGTTGCATTCTGCTAATCCACAGGTTGTGCCTGAGATTTGTCACTGCAGTAAGCCTTGGCAGGAGTACTATTATCTGTTCTTGCTTGTTTCAGAGGGGCATGGGTGTGACTATGTAAAGACCAAGACCTGGTAAAAATAGTGTTTTTAAAAGTACTAGAGGAGAAGAAAATGAAAGGTGTGTATTTTATATGGAATGGCCCATAAGTTGCATGCTTCCTGTTTTTCCTTTGAAAAATCCTTTACTTCTTTGGTTAGCTGTGGGTGATTATTAATTACCATTTATTATTATGGCAAAATATTTTAAAAATGCAGTAATTTGAGCACCAGTCATGCTGGATGTAAGCCAATTCAACTCCATCAGCCTCCATCAAGTTGTTATTAAGTGCTGTCCAAGTCCACATTATGGAAGACAAAAGAAGAAAATTTGCCATGTTTCAGAGTTGGTTATGCAATATTTTTTCAGCACATCAAGACTCAGGAGCTCATACAGCAAACTTTCCAGTTCAAGTGTGTATTCTAAAAGTAGAACTGCAAAGTCTGGTTGTTTTTTAACAAACAAACTAGCCAGTTTTACTCTGCTCCTGTAGCAGACTATTCAATGGGACTTTTTATCACTCTAAATGAAAAATTTAAATGTATACTTCCACTGTAGTGGGACTTTGCTTTGACTGGAATAGCCCTGCATCCCTGAATGGCTAGCTGAAAGGGCTCAGTCACTTGATACTTCACTTATTTTTTTTGCCAGAAGCACTTGGACAGCACATGCCCTAATGTGTCACTGCAGGATAACTTGTTCCCTAGCAGTAGATGAACAAGCAGGGAGGAAATGCTCATCCTGCCTCTCTTCCCAGGCAGCTTGCATCGATTAGTAGGCAAGGTTGCTCCCTGCACTCTGGCATTTCTGCAAGGATTTTCTATATCTATCTTCCACTCAACCAAAACCAAAACAAGCTGCAGATAGTAGAAAAGCAGAAGTATAGCTGGTGGGAAGCAGCAAGCTTCCCTTCCTGTGGTGAGCAGATAAAGTAGCTTTTCAAAAAAGATTATGATGGGAATATAGTCACTAGCTTACTCAACCTGTCTCATCTTTTTCTCCAAAGTTTATCAGATGATTTCTTCGAGTTTTGTGTCAGGGATAATCTCCTGTGCATCTGTATTGCATATATTACCTTATGTCTAGACTGCTTTTGCCTGGAATACATATTTTCTTGGCTGGGAAGTAGGGGATGTGGAGTGAAGCACAGAGGATGCTGCTGAGTCCTGTTTCTGCATCTGGTATGGGCACAGCCAGCCAGCATCAGGCATCTGCCTTGGGCAGGCTGGGGAGAGCTGTCCTGGGGACAAGCCCAGGAGCTCAGGCAGTTCTGAAATCCAGTGCAACTCACCTCAGCACCCACCATTTAGTGACAGCTGGCACCTGCCATGAAGATCCTCCAAGAGAATGCAAACCTGAAGACTGCACAGACATCTTGAATGATGACCCATTTTTCCCTAAGATATAAGCATCCTACATCTGTTATGCCCAGGTCACAAGTTTAACCTTGCATTTTCCCGAGGCCTCTGTGAACCTTAGAGAAAAAATTTTATGCTTGTCTGGGTCACACACAGACTCAGGATATTGTGCCATTATCTCTGCTCTTTAAGCTGGCTCTGGGAGAGCCTAACTTACATTTACCTACACTATTCATGAAGGAATTTGCAAATCTACCTCTGACATTTGTGCAGAACCTCCATATGCTATAATATGAAGTATATAAGTTTATAAAGTATTCAGCACCAGTGTTCATAGCTTGTGTGGGTACTCAGGGATCTGTGGGGATTCTTTTAAAGTAGATTTAATTTAATTTAAATATTTTTAAAAGGATTCTATAGCTCACTGCAGAATCTTTAACTCTTCATTATTTTTATGTGGTAATTCTTCCAGTGTGAAATGGTTTGGAGTGGAACAGACTTTTCCACTAGAACAGATTGCTCAAAGCCTCATGCAGCCTGGTCTTGAACTCTTCAAGGGATTGGACATCCACAACTTCTCTGAGCAATCTGTTTCAGTGCTTCACCACCCTCACAGTAAATAATCCTACTACTGATAATCCAGTATAAAAATTAATAAATAATATGAAATCTATTACTGTTAGAATCTAGGCCCATGTATCTCAAACCTTCTGTACGGAAGGCCTTATAGCAGTCTTCCAGTACCAAAAGCTAAAGCTTCAGAAGGAGTTTTTAGAAGAGCATGGGGAGACAGGACAAGGAGTAATGGCTTTAAACTGAACGAGGGCAGGTTTAGATTAGATATTAGCAAGAAATTTTTCACTGTGATCATGCTGAGACAATGTAATAAGTTGCCCAGAGAAGTTGTAGGTGCTACACCCCGGGAAATGTTCAAGACCAGGCTGGATGGGGCTTTGAGCAATCTCATCTAGTGAAGAGGGTCCCTGGCCATTGCAGGGTTGTTGGAACTGGATGATCTTTAAGGTCCCTTCCAAGCCAAATTATATGGTTCTATGAAAAATGAGAGCCCACATTTTTGTAGTAAAGTGAATAGCAAAGAGAAATTCTCCTGTTCCTGATGTTCTTTGGAAAATGCTATTCCAAAATAGTTCCATATATAAGTTCTCTTAGTCTAGGAAATTATTATTCATTGGAAATATAACTGTATTAACAAGATGCTTTTCTGAAGAATAAGGAAGGAATAAGAATGTTGTCATGTTGAATTTCGCGGGAATGCCTTGTGTAGTTCATATCCACTACTGATTTTAATTTGAACTATTGTTCAAGTATAGGCATGTTTATAATGATTAAATCATTAGAAGTGTTTGAAGGAATTACAAAAAACTTGGAAAATGCCAGTTACCAAGGCAGTAAAATTATTTCACTATATGTAAGAATAGAAAGCTAAGCCTGAGACAACCTGAGACAGCTGAAGGCACAGCTCCATAAATGGTCTTGCTGCACATCATGTTCCTACCCACAAAATCCAGGATGCAATTACCTGGCTTTATTAGGCACAAAAGAAGGGTTGTCCCAGGAAGAAATTACCTCATCCTGAGGCTGGAACTAGGACAAAGCTCCCTGATCCTGAGAAAGGTGTGTTTACCTTTCTCAGGGTTTTCTTGCTGCTCCTGAGGCAATTGGTGGTTAATTGGTGGTTATCATCTCCATTTTGTCTCAGTGGCACAATCAGCCTTCGTTCTTTCTCCAAAAGCTCAGCTTTGTCTGCAATGCCACCATGTGACCCGTGGAGCTTGCTGCTGGTAAGCAAAGCTTGATGGACAGCCTACACTGCTTCCAGAGTGTAGGAAACATTAGGAAATACTGACAAGATCAGTGTGATGAAATAAATAGTATTCTCCAGCTGCTCTTCATCTTACTTTGAAAACATTACTTTTTATGGCCACAGATTTTCCATGGGAAACACTGAATACAGTTTAGGACCAGCTTTATCTAGGCTTCCACTGGTCCTAACCCCAAGATACTATTTGTCTCCTCGTGCTGTAACGGTGTTAGCATTAATTCTGGTTTCTGACAGAAAATCACCCCAGAGTTAGTGCCTAAGGCTGCTAATGTTAGTGCTGCATTAGAGATCCACATCAGCATTTTTGATGCATAAATAACTGTTGCATTACATCTCTATCTAATGTCCTATCTCACGTATTGCATTTGAGGCACATTTAATGGTATTTGGTTATCTAAAAAGTGCTCTGTCAGAGCATACCACAGGTATCTAGGCGGTGGATGTAGTGTTGCTATTTATATCATAGTGCTCTACAAATATTAATAACAATGTGCTTCAGAGTGAGCTATAGCCATAAACCTGTAAAATAACTCCCCACAGTTCATCTTGGTAGTCTGTTGAAATTGGACTGCTCTGACTCTACCCCCTTCAGGCTCACTGCCAATCTCATATTTTATCCTGAAATTCCGCAAGGAGACACTCAAAATAAACACTACTCCAGCAACTGCTTGAATTATACTTAAGGCAGTAGCAAGCATTGGTTTCACTTTAGCCTCTCTGTGGCTTTCTTGCAAATCCATGAAGTTTGACCTTTTGAATACATTTTGATCTTATTTATCTCCCCTGTTGACTGCAGTAGGAACTGAATGAGCATAGCTGAGAAGGGAATGGGTATATCATAGATGCTAACCTGTTATGACTAAATTATCTCTGTTAGTCCCATGTTGCCCAGCACCAGGAACTTTATACAGTGCATATCTCCCCACTAGCTTGCTTTCAGCAAAAATACAGCTATTAGATTTGCTTTTGAGTTTTCTTAGGAGAAAAAGAAAAAAAAAAAAAGGCAAACTAGAAATTGCAGTATTATTCCAGGCACCATTTCAGAGATGTTCAGCTTTTTGTTCTGCAAATGCTTTTTCTTTGCTTCTTATGAAAATAGCTGAGTTTGTAATTCACTATTGAAGCCTAAAGGTGATCAAAATAGTCCATCACCAAGGTCAGTATACCCTTGAATCAGACAGGTTTGCTAATTCTAAACCTCAGTGTTTTTCAGAAAGTAGTGTGTTTAGCAAGACTAAAGAGGCAGAATGTGGGATTGGGACAATATGAATGTTCACACATCGCTGCCAATGAAAGCAAAGCTTACAGGTCTAATTTTAGGCTTTTCAGCCTTGGTATTGTTCCTTACAGCACAGTTATTTTCCATATGATACAAAGCACTCCTTTTTTTTTTTTTTCCAAGTTTTATAAACTGCTTTAGAGAACAAAAGCAAGGACAAAGTGAGTATATGTCATGGTTGAAAGCAAATCAAAGAAGCTTAAGTAAGGCTGAAGTTAGGGATGGTTGCATGCCAGCTCTACATTCAGACCACAATTCCTTAAGAAAAACAAGAATCTGAGAAATGTCACAAGACCTGGAAGTAGAGTTACATGGTGTCTGAACTGGGACCATTGGCTGTGACTGAATGTGCTTCAACACATTTAGTTAATTTACAATATGCTCAGATGTCTAGTAAATTAGTCCTATTTAAAATGTCAAAAGGACCTGTGCTGTTTGGAGAAGTAGGACTTTCTACTTACCTATCTCTTGCTGCTCCAAACTAAGCATTGTAGATGTAGTGAGGATGTCACAATTAATTCTTTATATAACAACAGATAGATGCTGTTTTCTAAAGTTAACTTTTACTGATGCATAGTAAAAAGTTGTTTTATAGAATTATAGAAACATAACACTGTAGAAATGGCTGTGTTCTTTCCTGTAGATTAATTACCAAGGACTGGAACCAGTTGATACTAAGTCATTCCCCATGGAAGTGTCAGCAATGGTATTAACCTGTCAAAAACAACTTTAAAAATCATTAAGTTAATGTAGTCCTCAGTTTTCATCTAAGAGAAACTTATTATCTGAATGAATATATTACATGGTTCAGAGAATTCAGAGAACAGTATTCTGTGTGATTTTTTTTAGTAAATCTGCTGTTTGCAGCTGGTTGGTATCTGGCTGTATTGGCAGAATTGGGAAGAGTCTGTGCAGGGGCTGCTGTAATGTTGAGCAGGTGTTTTGTCCCACGAGTTCAGCAAAGGTCCATTGCCTTCACTGGGCTTCACCAGCCAGACACTGCCAAGGTTTGGCTCACAAGGTGTGAAGCACAGTTTGGCTGAAGGCTCTGCAGTTGTCCCCAAACAGGGAGAGTCATCTCAGTCTGAGCTCTGGGGGTAGAATATTTTTTCATGCCTTTCTAGCTGTCTAGGAGTTAAATGCTTAGTCTAAACTAATTGCGTAGACTTTTTTGTTAGTCAAACAGAAGTAGGCATTTCCAGAAAGCAATTAATCCCTGTCACCTTTTATATCTACTTATAGCTTGGAATGAATTGCTTCTCGCTGAAATGGGTGCCTGTTTCTCTCCATTGCACATGGGAGCCGTGATGACTAGTTTAGATTAGATATCCAACTTCTAATGGCCACCACCCAGGTAGAAATAACCTGGATTAATCAAGTTCCCTGCTTTATACTGACTATAACAACTTCCCTGTTATTATTCTGTGTATGATTTATGGGTGCTGTATTAGAGGAGAAGAGTATTCTCTTGTTTTTCTTTACAGTAATTTCAAATGCTTTGTCATTAATAATACAGTTGCTCAGTTTTCTGTTGTTCCTGATCACATAAAATTTTTAAAAATTGTAGCATTTTTGTTATTGAATGTAATCATTAATAATATTTTAAAAAAACACTAATTCATTTTCATGATGGAACAGATTAAGTTAAAGGCTGGCTCTTGGATGGTTTTCTGGATTCTGGCCAGCTTCTTGGAGTCATAAATCAATGTGACTCTTTTCAAGTTAAAGAAAAAAATGTTTCTAAGAAGGTTTGGAGCACAGATAGTGAAATACGGTGGGAGCATGACATTAGTAAGGAATAAGCCAACTGTCAAATGGCTTTATTTGGAGGCAGGCACTAATTTGATGGAAACTTCAATGTGGTAATTATTTGGATATTCTGGAGATTGTAACTCCTCAGGGCATTCCCATGCATGTCAGATCTAAGCTTTTTTTTCCTTTTTTTTTTTTTTTTTTGAAACTGACCTGTATGGCAAGCAGAGCAGAGGAGCAAATTGAATGCTCCTCTTAACCCTAAAAAAGCTTTTTCCTAGATATTCTGAAAAGTTTTTTTTGTTTGTTTGGTTTTGGGTTTTGGTTGGGTTTTCTTTTGGTTTGGTTTGTTTTGGTTTTTTTTTTTTGACAAGTAGAGTTTGTTTTGAAAAGAGAAAGTGTGAGTGCTAGTGACATGACATCTCTGGCCTTCTTGCCTTTTCCATTTCCATTATATCCTTTGATCAGGGGCAGACTGGCATCAGCAACAGTCAGGTTCATTTCTGCATGTGCTCTGGGAAAAACAAACACAATCAGTTCAGTTTAACCCTCTGCTGAGAAACCTCAGCTCTCTTCTTCAGTGTTTTCTCCTCTGACCAGTCTGTGGTGCTTTAGGGTAGTTGGGATCATTTGCCCAGGTGTGAGGGAAACATTTCATTCAGTCTTGCTCTCCCTGCTGCATCTGCACACCCTCCCCACCCCCAGCCTGTAAACCATGGCGTTTCTTTCATGGCTGTCTGGGGTTTTTTAGGCTTTACACAACACATATCACTTAGCTTTACAATCTAAAATCACTTAGCTTTACAATCTAAAATGCTCTCCAATATTTTACAGTTTTCAGCTTTGTTTAAACATGCTGCATCCTGCTGCCATCCTCCCGTTCAGCCTCTGCCTCTCTGAATGATGCTGACAGCCCTGCTGGCAGCTGGGGCGTGCATACCTCTCTGCTCTTTGGGAGTGGTTTTGTTATCTTTGTGCCTGAAGATGCCAAGACTGTTTAAATGTCAACAAGATGCTGCCCAGATGAATTCCACTGTAGCTTAAACAAGCATACCTAGTTTTTTGCCCTTGTGCGTCCATCTTGCATGCTATGAACATCACTGCTCTCACTGCTTTTGTTGATGAAAAGTCAGAGAAGGAAAAGATCGTACCAGGGGCGATGAGAATTGACATTGGGTAGGGAGTAAGAACCAGATAGGAAGGAGGATGGGAAGGAAAGTGGAAAAGTCAGGATGAACTGGGAAAGATTTAGTGGGACTGGCTTGGTAAGCCAGGGAGCCAAAAGTACAGAGTAAAGATTGGATGAGGAAGAAGAGGGACAACATGGGCCTGAGATTTACAATTGACTTGCTGTTGCCTAAGTGTCTGTCTCACAGCAGAGCCATGGTAATGCTGTGCAGGCATTCTTAATGCTAAGCACGTCTGCATAATAAAACCAGCTTAGCCTATATTTATTGTGTGTGTACATCTCTATATGTGGTGGTGTTTCTCAGCAGCACTTATAGCCCATCCTTTCAGCAGGCTGCTCAGGCACGTGCCGTACCACACACTGTTAGTGTGCACTCACAGCTTAGCACTCACAGTTACTAACACTGATATAATACAGGATTATTCACAGGCCTGGCTATTTTCATGAAGAATCAAATGCCAACCTGAATTTTCACAGGTTCTCAGTGGCAGTGTGTGAGAAACTGGGACCTACAGAATGTTAAGAAGTGGTACCACGTGAGACAAGGCACAGATTCACAGCCTCATGAAGTTCAGTGTCTGGCCTGCTTTGTATGCTGGTGTTGTATTCTTAGAAAGTAAAGGTGACAGAGTTTAAGTTGCATATTGAGCAGGGAATGCAGCAACTAAATACTTGAGATGAGATTTGCATAGCTATTTAGGTACCTGGTGAGATTTCTGAAGAGCACTCAAGCTGCTGGAGGGACGCTTGATACATTTCTACTGAACATCACCTTGATTTACTGGCATAGAAATGAACCAATGCAATTAGGCAACAGTACCTACATTAGCCAGTAGTCCAGACCCATAGAAGCACTCACATATTTTTGTAAAGCTGGTGTTATATCACTTGCCTTGAAGTCTACATTTTTCCTTTCCAAGATATGCACGTTTCCCACAAAAAATAATAATACAGATTTTTATAAGCAAGAAAAGAGATTTTTGATCCCTTTTCTTGAATCTATTTCTTGACACACACACACTCCCCTCCCTTCTTGCTTAGTCATGGTAACAGGGCTACTATGACCAGGAAAGATAAATGGATTGTTTTTCACCATGAAAAAGCAGGTTTCCTGAATACCATTTCTTCTGTACTCCCTTTTGTCTTGAAGATCGAAAAATATTGCTACCAGGAGCCCATCATTTGGAGTCTTGTTCACTTCCAGAAGCCATTCTGTAACACTTTCTTTTTATGCTGAATCTTTTGGGAGTAGTTAAGGGGAAAAAATAAAAAAGGGAAAAAACCCTAAACCCTGCTACAAGTATAACCAGCTCAAACAGTTCTGCCTTCTGGGAGGGAACTTTTCTTATATTATGTCCTCTTATTTGATTTAGTAGGTGTTCCAAACCCCTGGAAAGTGCCACAATAGTTTTTAATATTACTTTTTTTTGTGATGCTGGATTCCAGGGATTTGGGGATTTTTTTTGTTATTATTGTATTTTATTCCACTATTTATCTTATTCCTAAACTGCAGCCTTAATTTACTTTAACTTTTGTCCTCTGTTGTCAAACCAGAGAGAATTAACAGCTCTACCAGCACAGCCTTTAATGTAAGCAGGGCCTGATCCAGCTGGTAGATTACCTGTTGCTTTCAAACTTTGAATCAAGACCAGGTGTCTATCAAAAAACTGTATTATTGTTCAATGACAAATATTGGAGATGAACCAGGAATTTGGGTGTGAAATCATATATTTTCTGTCCTAAATGGTCGCAACACTTCTTCCTAGGCTGTTAAAATACATGACTCTATGTAAAATTTTAAGTTTTTAGCCTTTAATGGTAGCAATATGTTTAGGACATTTTCTGTCTGTTTTTAAATTTTCCAAGTTATTTGTAGTACCTATATACCCATAAAATGGTAAAAGGTAGTAGACATAAAAACAGTTTTCACACATTTTTTCAATTTATGGAGAATGGGAGAAAAAATGAAAACTATTCATAACTGACTGGTGGAATTGACTAGTGAAGTGAGAAGGTTTGTGTATGATTTGATATTACTCATAACAATTGTATTTAAATCTGACAATAAATTTCTGCAGCATAATTATAGAGTACTGAATATCAGGAATATAAAATGTCAGGTGGATTTATTGATAATAAGAGGAAGGCAATACCTGTGGGACAAAATACATTGATGACTATAACAAGTAGAAATTGGGAGAGGAAATGGAAGTCAATGAGGACAGATCTCTGAAATTAACAATTCATATCAAATAGCAGCTAAAATATCTAGGAACTAGTGTGACAGTAGAAATGTCTTCTATTTTATAAGCATGTGGAACATTCCATCTGTAATTATAGTACCTTGTATGATAAAGAACTATCAAATTTGTAAAAAGCCTAGAAAAAGGGAGTGAAGTTGTTTAGAAATGTGGCACATAGGCTGGACAGAGTCTGGCTATTTCACATCTGATGAGGAGCAGGTGAATAAGAAATAGTCACTCTTTCTCACAGTGCCAGAAAGAGGGTCACCAATGAAATTATTGTAGAACGTTTAATTAAATTACAAAACTGATTTCCACAGGATGTTGTGGAGACCGAGATATAAATGTGGCCGAAAAGGGATCAGACAAATTCAGGAAAGCTAATTTAATCAGTGATTATTAGACATGATAGTCTGGAGAATCAATGGAGAGAGGACAGCACCTCCAAAGTATGACTCATCCCATCCTAGGAGATCTTAGATCAAGTTGCTGAGTCTCTACCTAGAGATGACTTTGTCTCTATTGGTCTAAATTACTAGCTTAGTACAGACACCAAAATTTGAGAGCATTAAAGCGAGCTGATTTAAATCCCACCGTATGTGTTATTTTACTATACTAAAGATGTGGGGCATTTTTGCAATTAAAAAAGCTGTGGTGCAATTCAGTGGTGAAGAGGGTGTTTGATTATAAAGAAAGGATATTTTCCTATTTGTCATTCAAGATATTTTTGTACTTTCTTATAATCAGTTTAATTTGTGTGCTTTATAGCAGAAGTATAATAAATATGAAAGAGATTATATCATCTCCAAAGAGATGATATCCTTCCCAGCCTCTGGAATCATTAGCGAGAAAAACAACCATTTTTATATTGAAGCCTTTCTGCCTCCACATTCTCCAGTGATGAGTGAAGTAATCATGAGGTAATGCCAAGGAAGGCAGTGTTTGATATTTCTAGCTTTCCAGATTCTACAGATTTAAATAGTCCAGGGTAGCTGCCAGTGCAGTCCCTGCTTAGTATCATGGTTGGGAATAAAAATATTTCACCCACTGCTGTCTCCTGTCACCTGGAAGTAGCAGTTGCTGTGAAAAGCACAGCCACGGGAAGGCTGTCCAGGCTCTTTGTCCTTGCCTGTTACCTCCCACAATTCCACCTCAATTTGGAGAGATCATCCTTGATCAGCTTTGGCAAAAGCCTCGAGGTTGTCTCTGCAAATGCAACTCTGCTAGAAAATAAAAATGTATTTTTATGGTTACTTTTCCTTTTTTATCTAGCACCTTTGTAGTTCGGTTCCACAGACCTCAACTATTCCCATGGACAATTCAGTGAGAGACAGCCCTAAGACAGGAAAAAACATCCTGCCCCTTAAAGTTATATGTCATGCTTTCCAGGATTCATAGCCTATAATAATGTCTTTTTCTTGCTTGTTTTTCTAAAATAGTTTCCTCAGCGGGTCCTTATCTACCAAAGGTGGACAGTGAATCAGAACAAAATTACATTTTCCTAGACAATTTAATGGAACTGTAGGCTGATATTTTGGATTTGCAATTTTGAGACCTTTGGAAAGATTTCTGAGTCAGCTTGCTTGTGCTTAGCAACCTCCATCAATTGCTTTATCCTGGTAGTTGCTAAACTGAAGGAATTCAGACAATAGTTTTTGTGAATTTAAGTGTTTATATAGCTTTCATTTGTTTTCCTCCATGTTTTTTCCTCCATATCTGCCTCACCATTGCTTTTTTTCTGTTTTGCTGAATGTATTTCTATGGCCTATCCCAGAGCTGTTCCTTTGTAGCAGCTTTTCATGTACTTTGCTGAATGAGTTCTGCATGCACTGATATACCCGAATCAAAAATGGTGCTTAGTTTTTTATGTCATCACCAAAAATATAACTCCTGAACTCCGTGTCCTAGAAAAACAAGAATTTTAGTAAGTGATCTGAAAAGTAGGCATCTCTTTAAACTAAAAAAGCCCAAAACACAACAAACTCATCCTTCGCAGGATGAGACATGGAAGTCGGACGAAGATGGATGATGGGGTGTGGTGTGTTGTGTTGGTCTCTTCTGTCTTCTCCTCTTTCTTTGGTATAGATTTTATTATTCTTGGCTATGGTAAATGCTACTGGAATTTAGACTGTATCTCCCTCTGTTTTTTTTCTTTTTGTATACCTTTTATTCTTTCACCAAAAAAGAAGCAAGTTTGCACACCCAGGGATTCAGCTGAGCCACGTATCAGTTTTATTAACACAGCAACAGTAGCCAGTTTTTATAAAAAATTATTCTAGTAGAGCTCTCATTGAAAAACAGTTGGAAGAAATTGTTCCAATTACTTTTAATGTGTGAATTGATGAAATTGTGCTGTCCTTTAGCCAGAGATGCTTTCTCTCTCTCCCTCCCTATCTTCCTCTGGCATCTTTTAACAAAAGGGCCATATGCTGTGATTCATATTTGGGACCCATGGAATTTGTATGTTTTACCATGCTGTCTCGCAGAACTATTGTACTGTATAAATGAAATAAAAATTAGAAGAAATAACTAACAGCTTTCAAATGCTTCATAGCTGAGATTTACTGGATTGTATTTGTAATTAGTCTTTAGTTATGAAGGACATACACAAAGCTCATGGGCTTGCCATTAAGGTCATGAAATAATAATGAGGTTCCTGTACTGGGGACTTAGAGTCTCCTCTGAGACAGCCAGCATTCCTTTTGCTTTGTCCTTTTTGCTCATTTTGCAGTTTCTATCAATATTAATGTCAGAGTGCATTCTTTTTTCTTCTCAATATATAACCTTGCTAGTAGCTCTGTCATCTGTAAAAATACTTACATTTTTCCAGGGAGAAGGGTTTGTGAGGCTCATCTATATTATCTATGAGGGATTTCAAAGTGTTACTAATGTGTTAATTAATGAGGAAACACCAGGTAATTGTTATATGCATTATTGCTTTTTGAGGCTGGGCTTGCCAATGTAATAGAGTCAGTCTGCACTAAAGAACTCATGTTCTCAGTCTGCATTAAAGCTATATTAAAATTTGAATCAATTTTGTGCTTTTTGACGGAGATTGGATTGGCAGCTCTGGAAAGGAAATCTCCTAGAGGAGGAAGCACAGTTGTCAGTGAATACTTCTAAATTCATTCCTGGTGGGACCAGTTCAGTTTCACACATTCCCAGCTTTGACCTTTTTGCTCCAATATCCATTAAGGATAGTAGTCAAGGTCAAAAATTGAGATCAACTGTGAGTTGGACATCTTTTGCATTATTCTATGAAATTGCAGAGGGGCCTTGGCAGTGCTGGGTTCATGGTTGGACTCCATGTTCCTAAAGATCTTTTCCAACCTGAACGATTCCGTGGTTCTGTGGTTGGATCTATGCACAGGCACGAAGAGCAGGTGAGTTGGCAGCCCTGCTTTGGGCACTGCTGACACAGCAGCTGGCTGCACATGCCCTCTCTGCTGGTTGGGTGTGTGCTTGCTGGAGTGGGCAGGGAGGCTCACAGCTTGATGTCTAACACAGCATTGCACAGCAGCGCCAGTGTGTTAAGCAACATCAGAAACACCTTATTTCCCTCCCAGCTTTCAGATGGTGCCTGCATAGCATAAGTGGGGATTAAGGCAAGCATTTTTCATAGACTCCAGAGGGAGAGCCTTTAGATATAAGCTTGATGAATCAATTTCAGTGAGCAAGGTTTCTCTGCAATGACTTTTCTCTGCCATAGAAACAGGGCAGAAACTGCAGCATTTAACTGTTAGGTTCGAGTTGGTGTTGGGTCAGTCCCTTTGCTCAGGTAACAAGTGACAGGGTGAGAGAAAATGGCCTCAAGTTGCATTAGGAGAAGTTTAGATTGGACATGAAGAAAAATTTCTTCACTCAGCGGGTGGTCAGACATTGGAATGGGCTGCTCAGGGAAGTAGTGGTGTCACCATTCCTGTAAGTGTTCTAAAGGCACACACATTTGTCACTTGGGGATAGGGTTTATTGGGGAACACAGTGGTGCTGGGGTAATGGTTGGAATTGATCTTAGATGTTTTCTTCCAAGCTAAAGATTCTATGATTCTAAGTTAGCTGTCTAAGTCTGGAGGGCAAGCTCTCATTTGGCTGATCTATCTGCTTAAGTGGAGGTGTCTAGTGCCACCTGAAAAGACCTAAGGTATCTGAGACATCCACAAGGGACACTCTGTGTCTCAGCAGCTGACTGGAGTTGACTGGAGTAGCTTAAATCATACCAGTGGGTACTTCTTAGGGCATCTCATCCTTGTTACCAACCTGCCAACTTAGAGCAAGATTGAAGGAACTAAAATGTTATTTCAAATGAGCCATCCAACTGCTCTAAGTAAAATTTTAAAATTTATTCCAAACCATAATATCAAAAGTGATGAAAAAACCTTGCATTTCATAGTAGCGCAAAGAAAGAATTTTTATTTGAAAGTTCTACCTTAGGGAAAGCATTTTCAGGTTTTCTTCTGGCTTTCTGCCATAGTCAAGGCAACTTCTGATCGAATTTTAGGTACCTTTTTCCTGTCTAAACTGTGCACGTGATTAATCTGTTCACTCATTTGTATGAGTAACATTTTTGATCAACCCTCAGTGTCCAACTCAAAGGTGTAAAGCCACTGATTTTATTCTGCAATATTATGATTCATCTTCTCAGTAATATATTTCCTCTGCATTTAATCAGGCTCCATCTGAAGCAGTAACAAGGGATAGTTCTGATGAGTGCTGCGCCAATGGATCACTAGCCACAATGGTACAAACACTTTATTTTGACTTCGAAAGGTTTTAGTAAAATAAAAAGCTGTAATCTGCTTTCCTGGTAACCACTCCTGTTAACACTGGCCATAACACAGCCATGTGTTTTTTAGTAATATAGTGTTTAGCCCATAGGTCAAAATGATCTGTTGAAATCAGCTCATGCACAGCAGTCATGGGTGCACAAAAGCCAGCTAACACCAGGGTCTAGGATGCTCCTTTTCATGCAGAAATGGAATGGAAACAAAGGTTTGAAGTGTGCCTGTATGTGTTAGCTTATATTTACTTCAGTTATCACAACACTATTTATAGACCATGTGCTGATATCACTGCTCAGAGTTTTACTCCATCCTTTGCGAGTCACAGTTGTCATTGCAGGACACAGGAGCATGAACTAGATGAAAAAGAGACTCTCACTGCTGTGTGAGTTGGGAACAGAGAGAAACCAGTCTGAGCACTGATCTTCGCTGCTGTTGTTGCCAGCAGACTGGAGGAGGGCCACACAGTGCTCAGCATACCTGCTTCTCCCTGAGAATCCACAGCAGTGAGACAGGGCCTCATGGATGCTAAAGGGACTCTGTTGGGTAAAGCAGGAGACGAGTTGGAGAAATTAATATATTATTTAGATGGTCAGAGTGAAATTTCTTGCAAATTAATATTGTATTTAATAATAATAATAAAAGACTTTTCTTAGAGGCCAGGACTTTACTTGGTTAAGAACTATATTGAGAAAAGCAGGAAATGACAAGGGCATAATGAAACAATCCTGAACAATTTGATCTCTGCAGTTCAGCTGTTTAAAATTATTTTGGTTTGTGGGGGCCTGGAAAAGAGTGGAAGAGAGGTTTTGCACTGCTATGATGGAAGTAAATATCATTGTGGGAAGGATTGCATTTGGTACACCAGTATGTTGCACTTGTAATGACATTAATCACACCTCAATAAGTGTTGTGATGCATAGGAATAACAATTGACTTTGGCAAATGTATGTCTTTCCTAGTGAGATCAGGAACAGCATTAGGTTATCCACTGTCAATGAGCAAGGTGGGATTTTTCTTGTGTTACTTCCAGCATTCAGGAATCCAGTTTCAGATCTAAGAAGGTTTATAGGGCTGCCTCTATGAGTGGCAGAAAGAAAGAGACGCTTGCTGATTCATTCCATGTTAAAATACACATGCATATATTCATCCTGCCTCTTTCAGACATCTCTCTGCCTGGGGTGAATCACTGAAATTTCTGGCCCTCTCCATTGACTGCAGTGGGACCGAAGACAACTGAATTTTTAAACAGCAAAGATTTGATTAATCCACCTTTGCAGAAGGCAGGGCAGTCATTGTTTAAGAGTTGTGATGACGAATCTGGATATAAGTGAAGAGTGAAATGTGTACTATTAAGTAAAGACAATGACTTATGAGTCAGAGGTGCAGTCCTAAAAAGGCACCTGATGGATTCAAACTCAAATTAAAATGAGGGTGTAAGGTGAACAGTAAAAGTACTTCTTGGTAAGCATATCAGATTAGGGAATTTGGCTTTGCACATATCAAACAGAAGAGTAACATGACATTTCAAACTTACAATAACATCCTGTAATTTAAATGGAGAGAAAGCACGTTACTTTTTAATAGCATTATATTATTTTTAATAGCATTGTGACAGAGTAAGTGAATATTTATTTACAAAGAAATGAAAATAAGGAAAAGAATTGTGCATATATATATAATTGAAGTCAAGGCAGTGGCTAAAGCCTAAAAAACCTTATCCTTAAGAGTGAACCTTCAATAATCTTTATTTCAAAGAAAAGCAGTATTTTAATTGATGCTAGAATTGACACTAGTCTCTACAAATTGACAAAAAAAAATCTGTATCTCAGGCAGAGGAAATGTTGATACAGTTTGGCATGACAAAAGTAAATAGTTGTTTACAGTCTACACAAATGTAGACTGGTTCCAGAGCACTGGAACATACTCAGGGAAGCTATAATGTTCAGGCATGCCCTGTCAATCTTCCCCCAAAAAAGAGATGTTTATCCCAGAAAAGGTGCAGTACTGAATATTGGATAGAACTCTGACATATCTAAAACTGTATAAACCACTGTTGATATACAAGGCTCAGAAAGTGACCTTTGTGTAATGCTGCTGTGTAATTTGCTCCAATGGCCACTCTGAAGTAATAATACCCAGGAGGTTACAGATTTCTCCTCTCATGAGGGAAGGACTATTGGAAACCATATTCTAGAATAAAACCTCAGAGAAAGCAATCAAAAACTCTTATATTTCATGTAAAGTTCAAAACATATTTGTCACAGCAATCAAGGCTCTGATGCTGGAGCATTATGGATAGTTAGGTGATTGCAATGGTGTTCATCATATGAATTATTAGAGAAAGGTAAATGTTCTGCAAGCATTTTAAGATTATTATTTACAAGGACAAAACTTACTGGACAACAGTCCAGTGAAGAAAATACTCATTCCATTGCTGAAAAATCAGCCTTGCTCCTCAAATCACACCTCCTTGTTGCTTACTGATCACCACTGTCTGTAGACACTGGACCAATAGCAAAATGAAACTATGGCAACAGATTTACTCACGTATGTGTCTGACACTCAGCATTAATAAGCTGATTGTTCTCATCTGAAATTAATCACTGAATTCTGTAGAACATATAAATCACTAAATTTTATTGAAATATTGGAAAATAGGTGGACTTGGAAGAAAATAAAGCACAAACAAACAAGTTTGAGCTATGACATATTGAAGCCAAATAATGACAGTAAGGGGGAAGCAAAAATTTTCTTAAAAACAACTGAGCGCTCAGAGCCTAAGCTTTCTCCAGAAATGTGGACACTCCTCCATGTGGTCTAAAAGAGCCCAAGAGAAAGAACAAGCAAAAGAAGGATTTTGTCCCTGTCTTCCTAAGTCTAAAACTAAGTGGTAGATCCTGGAAAATCTTCTGAGCACTTGTGTCTCGGTGAACAACTCAAGTGAGTTACATTTGTCCTGTCATCTATGTCCACTTGTAAAGGAGGAAGCCAGATATGGCTTTTTGTAAGCAATTTCCCAATCCAAATGAGAAAAGAGGGCAGAAATAAGACCCTGCCATGTTTTTCAGACCATGTTCCTGCAGGCTTGTTTCTAGCCAAGCTGCTGGCTTCAGCATCGGGCTTTGAATAGAGCCCTACTGTGACTCAAAGGGCTGCATCAACAGTGGAACTACTTGTGGGTCTGGAATTGCCCTTGATTTTCATGCTGGCAATGTTGAGAACACCCTTTTGCTTTATTCCAGAATTAACAGAAAAAAAACCCAAAAAAACATACTTTTAATGAAATAAGTTCAATGTCAGCTTTCCAGAGAGAAAAACCTTACATATCAGTCATTGTTATGTTAGAGCATACCCCTATACAGGTTTTACCCTTTCAAATGCTTTTTTTATTGCTTGAATCTAATTGAATATCCATCTCATTTCAAATAAAATTTAAAAATATATCTCTCTTCTTTTGCTTAAACCTCTTTTCTGCATTTATTATTCAATTTGGTTGGATAATTGCATTCCTTAATGCCATTACTCTCTATTTTCCCCCATTTATTTTACAGACAGAGATTACAGGCCTGAATCTGATATTGGGTAAAACCAGTAAAGTAATCTGAAATCACTGGATTTATTCCAGTTTTTGCTGTAGTACCACATAAATCAGAACCTAGCCTATTTTTTTGTCCATAGTTTGAGGCTTATGTTATCAGCAGTAAATCATGATTGCTTCTACTTTCAATATGGTGTTACACAAACTCAGAATCACAGAATAGGTCAGGTTGGAAGGGACTGCAGTGGGTCATCTGGACCTGCTCAAGCAGGGTCATCCCAGAGCACATGGCACAGGATTGTGTCCAGATGGTTCTTGAGTATCTCCAGTGAGGGACACTCCACAACCTCTGGACAATCTGTTCCAGTGCTTGGTCACCTGCACAATAAAGAAGTTATTCCTCATACACACATACATGTTAATTCTTATTTTTTTGTCATCGCAGGTTAAAAACTTAAAATAGAGCCCTAAGTTTTGTATGAAGGAGGAAGCTGTTGGTTCAGGGTCAGTTTTGTTTCTGGGTAAAGGAAGCAACATGGTCCTGAGGTCACTGTGGGCAATATAACAATATGAAAGTATATATATCTACCTATATCTGATAATCATTTTTGTCCCACAATAACTACTGAAAGGATGTCTGCATTTCTTGAGTCTTAGAACTGTGGAGGTTGGCAGAAACCTCTGAAGACTGTGTAGTGCTCAGCCTCATTTAGCAGGGTCAGCAGAAGCAGGGCCACTGTGCTTGGCATTGCCCAGCCCCATTTGGCTGTCACTGTTTTGGGTACCTTCTGCTCCTGTTACCTCTGCCAGTGTCTGGCATGCTGCTCCTTGCCTGCCTTTTCTGTCCTGACAGCAAACACCTGGAGGTGGATTGCTTTCATCTTCCACTCCTACCGGTGGTTGCAGCCCTTCTTTCTTGCGGGCAAAGTGCAGGCGTGGAGCTGCTCTGTGTTTGAATCCAGGGGTTCTGAGAAAAGATTAGGAAGATGGGACTGAGCTGAGCGAGGCAGTTCTTGTCCTGTGGGACTTTGGGGAGCTGCAGATGCCGTGACATCATGAAGTAAAGGCCACTGAGAAGGATTGGCTTACAGGAGAGACAGTGAAGGAAGAAAGTCCCTTCTAAGCTGACCTTTTCCAGAAGGTTTAATCATAGTGTATGACTATGAATCTTGTCAGAATCTTAAGAGCTGGTATCATGCCACAGTGCCAGAACCTCTAAGATATCTTCATTTTTTGCATGTATTGGGAGAAAAAAAGGGCTTTCCTGAGTGGTTCTATTATGCAAGGTATTGGACAGGGCTCAGCATCATTCCTGTTACATGCAAGCTGACTTAGAAATTGTGTTGAGTACTGATGTGAAGAGGTGCTTCACTAATTGCTTAGGGAAAATATAGTTGTATAAAAATTTGGGATGGAAGGGAACTTAAAGATCATCTGGTTCCAGTCCTCCTGCCAGGGGCAAGGAAGCTTCCCTAGAACAGGTTGCCTGTAGCCCTATCCAGACTGGCTTTGAACACTTTCAGGGATGGGACATCCACAAGTTCTCTGAACAACCTGTTCCAGTGCCTTACCACCCTTACTGTAAAATATGTCTTCCTCATATCTAGGACAAATCTACCTTCTTTCAGCTGATAACCAATTTTCCTTGTCATGTCATTACAGACCCTAGTAAAGAGTCTTTCTCCATGGGTATGGCAAAATTCCTCTTATTTTCCAAACATAAAGCTCCTTGGATACTTATTTCTATGGGGCTTTGGGTAGGAGGCCATTGTTTGTTTTGTATGTGAAAGACAGACTTTAGCTCCAAATTTCTTCTTCTGTGAAATAATAAATGTACTTGAAGGAATCAGGCATCTGTGTGGCTTGCTAGCCTTTCTATCTATCCTTCATGCTGGCATTAGTAGAGAAGGGGCAGTATCTGACACAGTCTGAAGAGAAAGGAACAATGCTGGGAGTTGTTAGGAGTTATAGTTATCAGTACAAGGCTGGAAATTTGATAAACAGTCTGCTTAAAAATCATGTGAAAATTATTCTGCTATTGTAATTATAGACATAGGTCTCTGCTTTCTTCAGCATTAATTGTTTGGGGTTTTGTTAGCCCTATATATGTGTGTGTGTTGGAGTCTATACACTGACGTGCCTTTTATAGATTTGCATTGTGTCAAAGACTGCAAAGCCGCCCACCACTCTTGCTTGCTCAGTGCCTGGATTTCACATGTTGTCCCCAGGAGTCAGCACGTTCCTGGGGGAGCTTGTGGGCTGGGAGTGGGCAGAGGGGTGGGACGAACCACAGTTTTCCTTCCAGCCTAATGAGTGCCTGCCAGCACAGCTGAGCTGGCAAAGTGAGTGTTGTCATTTGCTTCTGGCATAGTCCACACGACTCATTCCCGCTTCCCAAAGCCAGGGAATAGCAAGAAAAACATGCACCATACAAGGGAATTCATTTAATGCACGGACCTCATGAGGCTGCAGAGGTATTGGTTGATTAGCAACTACCTCAGCTCCTGCAAAATTACTGGGAAAGTGAACGTGTGAACACAGGCAGCTGTGTCAAAGCAGCCAGAGTACATGGGAATAAGGTGGGGTAGCCTAAATCACCTTGGTGCTTGTGCCCAGGGTTATGAGGTGAATCTTTCTGAACTCCTGGAATCAGTGAAGGGAAGGAGGTCACTTGAGTCACCAGTACCTCTTCTCCAAAGGGTGCCTTGGAGGAGCACTTTTTCTCTCAGCTACCCATGTGGGAATTTAGTGAAATTAGACAGCTGTGGATATCAAAAATAGGTGGTGTGACTGCCCTCTTTATGTGTGAAAGATATTTCCCTGTGTTTCACAGAATGACAGAATCACCAAGATTGGAAGGGGCTTCCAAAGATGTTCAAGTCCAAGCCCCTGCTCAAGCAGTGTCAACTATAGATGATTGCTTAGAGGTGTGTTCAGCTGGATTTTAAATATCTTCAAGGACAGAGACTCCACAACCTTTCTGGGTAACCTGTTTCTGTGTTGGATCACCTGCTCAGTAAAGAAATGTTCTCTTGCATCAAGACAGAATTTCTTGAATTTGAATTTGTGCCCATTGCCTCTTGTCTCACTGGACACCTCTGAGAGGAGACTGGCTCTGCTGTCTTTGTTCCCCTCATTGGGTATTTAGACCCGCACTGATAAGACCCCCTGAGCCTTCTCTCATATAGGCTGAACAGCCCCAGCCCTCTCAGACTTCCTTTGTATAACCAGTGCTCATCACCTTTTTGGCCCTTTGCTGGACTCCAGTAAGACCATGTCTTCTGGTAAAGGGAACCCAGCACTGGACACAGTGACCTGGGGAATGGTGAGAGGTGTCTCACCAGTGCTGAGCAGAGGGGAGGAATCACCTCCCTCAAACTGCTAGCAACACTTTTCCTAATGCAACTTGGAAAGAGAATGGGTTTATGTAACTATGTCTAAGAAAAGTAAGCAAAACAACACAGATCTGGGTTATAGGGACATGGTTGAACATTGTTAGTGCTGTCTTCTCAGTGGAATTTGGGTCCTTTTTCAGCACAAATAGGAGATCTTTGGCAGCACTCAGTTTACTCTTCCTTAGGAACAGCCAGAGTTCCATTTGTTTGCTCTTGGTCTCTTTGAACACTGAGCACATGCCAAAAAGGCTGAAGGGGAATGCGAGGAGGGAAAAGACTGTGTAAGCAACAGTTGGGAGGGGTCTTTTGAAATCATTAAACAGCAAACAAGATTCCATAAGTCATGTTTTGCTATTCAAATTAAACTTTTTATTTCTTATGTGTTTAGTTTAAACTTTGTTTTGTGAAACTGAACTCACACTGACAGTTTACTATTGGCAAGCCAATGGGAGAGGCAGACTTGATAAACCCATGCAGGACTTGCTGTGAAATATTCTGGGGAAAAAGCCTTGCCATTGGTCAGTAGGCTTGGGCAATGATCAAATGGAGAGCTTTTGAAACAACATGAGCACGTGTGGGACACATGACAGCACTGCAGGAAATACATCCAACAAACAATACCAGGCCTTAAAGCTGGAGGAGCTGTCTGGTGTGGGCCTCCTGAGGTCCAGCACGGCAAAGAGCAGGCGGATCCGTTCTCATATCGCCCCTGCCTGCTGCTGGCATGGCCTGGACTGCTTTAGGTCAGGAATTGGCTGTTCAATAAAATTCCATCTTTTAAATTTGACTTTCCTATGGACCCATAAAAGCAGCAATTAAGGTGTTACTTAATGAAATACTGAAGTAACCTACTAAGTATTTCTGAAAAGCAATTTTCCCTGGATGGCTGACAGCCTTTTCAAGTGTTTCAGAAAGGTGATATGTTTTTAAACTCAACCTTCATTGCTCTTGCTGCTTGTTGCACAGCAGTAGAGTTTTAGTGTTTTTCTTGATCTCTAATTTGGATTGTGTTGCCCTTGCTAATGTTAATCAGCATTCTCCTGCCAGAGTAATCTCACTGGGAACAGACCTGACGTTGTATCGATGCTATGTGGCACCCAGGTACCTGGTTCCTTGGTTATCATGAACCTCTCCCCCCCCATCAACCCCTTTTTTTCCTTTTCATTATTTTTTTGCTGGAAAATACAACCGAATATGAATAGCTGTACTTGGATTGTCACATTGCATGGTTAGAAATATGGCACTTAGAAGCAAATTTAGAGTTGAAAATGATGAAATTTACTAAACAAAAAAATGCTTGCAGAGTGATCTTTCCTCCTCTTGAAATCTTAGTGATTGTGCAGCTGTTCTCTCCTGTCTTTTCCTAAGGCATATTTGCAGATTTTCACAAGGAAAAAGCATGTTTGGGAAACTGTGATTGTATGTTAATTAAAAATATTTTTCATTTTAGAAAACTAAATGTGTTGGCAGTAGCATACTCATTGCTAATGGGTGATTGTACTTTTTCGATAATAATAAGAGATTCAATGAAGCTCTAGAAGATGTTAGGATATGATTAACTAGATAATCTATGTATTTGAGTTTTATTCCCAAATAAGATGGATCTCCCAGAGCCAGAAGTCTGAGTTTATATTTGATAATTATATGGGACTCTTGAGCTTTCTTGCAGATTGTAATTCAATTCTGTAAGAAAAGAGCTTTAAAATATGAAGAAAGAATGAGTGCTTCTAATTCCAGGAAAGCACTGTGACCAGCTTGGTTAGTTTGCTCACTCTGTCCCAAACAGAGCCCAGCAGATTATGCACCATGCAGTGCTGGAGCAGCAAATAAGAGCAGAGAACCCAGCAGTCACAAATTATACCTTTCTCAAATACTGGTTTGGTTCTGTGGAAAAAATAATTTCTGCGAGTGTTTATCAAAATGCCAGCTGTGGTTTCCTTTACTAGAGGATATTCTGTGGTGAGGTACATCAGAAATGGCTGAAAGGTGTTTGGCACTTACTGGGCAACCTGTGGCAGACAAGAAGGTACCCAAAATTAGGGACCTGGATCACAGAGGCAAAAAGCTGGTGACTTATTTCTCTGACTCTGATGACAGGTTATGTGTGGATATGCGTGTCGTTATTCATGTATTCTTACACACCTGCAGACCCACTCCATGCTCTGTAGATGTTCTACAATGGATTATGTTCACATCACTGAAAACAGCATAAGCAACTTTAGCAGATGTGGCTGAGACTCACATTTCTGTTCCACCTCCCTGTAGTGCCAGGTCCAAGGGCTGTAAAGCTAACATGGACAAAGACAAAAAGCTGCTATAACAGAAAAGTGGTCAGTCAAAAGGACCTGAATTTTGCCTGTTGAGGGTGCTTTTTTTCACCTGTAAATATTATTGAGTTAAATATTTATGGAGATATGAATCCAGGTGAAGAGTCAAGCAAAAGCACAACTGGCTAAATTAAGAGAGAAGAAATGCTTTTTGAATCTACCTAGGATAGTTACTGTAACTGCTGAGTATTTTTAGGGGTTTTCTGGGTCCTAAACAAAGCACCTTAAGACTGAAAAAGGTAACAGAGTGTAAATAGAAAAGGACAAGTAAACATGCCCCATAAAGAATAAAACAAATTCTTAAAAGACACTGTTTCATGTAAAAGCTATCTGAGTTGGAACTAGAGAAATAACTGCATTAGTATACTTTAGTCTCCATGGGATTTAAATTCAGAATATGCCAAACTGGGTCAATGTCATACATGAGAAGATGGGGACTTCAGATATAAGGCTGGGGCAGTTGCTCTAAATACCGTAAATTGCAAACCCATTATTTTGTCAAAATAAGCGATTTCTGGACATCTGTAAGTACACTTTTACCTGTGACTGGCATTAACTGAAAGATTGAACTCCCACATATTTGTGTTAAGTTTGCCAAAATGTGTGAACGGGAGCTTGGCAGAGCCTCAAAGTAAGTTTGGAGAATAGAGCAAGTTTAGACCAGGGAGGGCCATGCCCAAAAGGGAGAGGAGCCATGAGGTCTTTTAGGAGCAGACCTGGTGCTGCTGGCACTGTGGCACCAGGGGATGTGTTGGCTACACACAGAGACCAGGAGGAATTTTTAACTTTGCACCTACTCAAGAAGCATTCCCATTAAGGAAGTTATATAAATATATTGATTTGTTGGAACAGAACAACTTATGTCCTTCTGAGGAGAAAGAAACTTCTGGTTTGAAATAGGGGAAGATGCCAAAAGCAATAGATTAAAATCAGGAATGGGTGGTGATATGGACTAGAAATCAATGCATTCACTGTGGTGCAGTCATTAGACACAGATGCTATACTGGAGATAAAAATGGAAATGCAAAGCTGGGCTCTGGAAAGAAATTATTCATTGCTTTGCAGTTCTCTACAGGACAAGTTAAGTGCTGTCTGTCATCTGATTAAAAAGTAACTGAAAGACATCTGTCATGAAAAAAAGCTGAGCAAAATGGGAAAAAAGTTAAAGATAAGGTTTTCTCTAAAGTTCTCTCAAAGGACATCTTTGGTCAAATGTCAAAGAGCCTGAAAGTATCTCAAAGGGCCAACATGAGCAGTATTGAAATTACTGTATTTATCTATACACACATGCAAATTTTGTATTTGTATTTAATACTTAATATTTTAAGTGTATACAAAATGTATATAACAAATGCAGTGAATACCTTCAGAGTTTATGGTGATGAAATGGAAACAATCTAATGTTTATCAATTATGCATTAAATATATAAATACATATCTGTTTATACATATGTGTATGTATACATGTATATGTACAAGTGTGTAAGAATTAAATTTATTTTTCCAGTTTGGTTTCATAATTTTTTGAGACCAAGTTTGTGGACTCTTGCGTTGCTGCCTCCCAGTGGAATACCTAGAGGCTGTATGTTACAAGCCTGTCTGTCCACAGCCTTGGACATGTGAGGAGTAGCTGCTAATGTAGCTGTCACATCAGAAGATGTTTTCAAGACAAAGATAAAGAGGAGTTCTGTGGACATCCCTGAAAAAAAAAATCTGTGAATTTTTTTGTTGCATTCAAAGAAAAAAATAAGTAATCTTTTTCAATCTTACTGGAAAGAAAAGCTGTAAATTGCCTAATTTTAAGGCAGATGAGTAGTTGATCTCCAGGCCTTAAGATTCCTAAATGAAAGAAGAATATTGCCTTTTTCACTATTTTCAGCCTTCAATAATCAAGCATTACTTAGCTTCATGTTCACTAGCAAATCTGTTAAGTTGTATTTGATTTAAAGCAGCAGTGAATACAAAACAATTGTTCAAGTTATGTGGCTAATTCCACTTTAAAGTGTTCACATTTGGCTAATTGAATTCATTTATTTTTTCTTAAGGCAAAATGGGGAAACAAAATAGTAAGCTGGCCCCTGAGGTGATGGAAGATCTGGTGAAGAGCACGGAGTTCAATGAACATGAGCTAAAACAGTGGTACAAAGGATTTCTAAAGGACTGTCCAAGTGGTAGACTGAACCTTGAGGAGTTTCAGCAGCTCTACGTAAAAGTAAGTTATTTACTAAGTTATTTGTTAACTTAAAAGTAAATTATTTGATTGTAGAAAAAGTTATGAAGTAATGTAAAGCAAACGTGTGGTCCAGAGCTGCTGGTCATCTAGACTGAGGAATAACTTTGCTTGGAGAAGCAATGGTGAAGATGAGGCAATGAGTGGGAAGTGCTACCATCATCTCACTAGTGATTCTTATAGCTATAGTGACCAGAACCAAAAGTTTAGACACAAAGCTGTGATTTATTCACAAGAAATATAATACATTCTCTGTGCTCTGAAATTCATGGATGTCATTCACCTTCAAAGGATGGCCATGGTCCTGTTAAATATAAACCATGTGATTGCTGGACATACTTATATAAAAGTGTGGATAAATTATGCACTGTGCACAAAGGATTTCTTCCATAAATGTTAGGTATTGCCTTTATTTTTTCCCTGCTGTTACTTTTTTCTCGTTTTATTGGGAAGGGAAAGCAGGCTGATCTCTTTATTTTCTTCTTATTTTTCATTACTTTGTCATGTACAATGCAGTCTTTTCCCTTACATTTATTATGTATTTATTCTGTAACGAGAAGAACATGGGAGTAGCATAAAAAGTGTATTCATGTTACAAAGATAATTATATTTTAATTCAGAACTGAGCGTCAGCCTAAAGGTCAGAGACTTCAAAGTAATGTTAATTAGGAGAAGTATTGAATGGCAGTGATGAACTGTAGGATCAGAACAGCTCGTAAATACAATGTGAGGCTGAATAAAAATAAAACAGCCTTTCAAATGTGAGTAGTTACTATTGAGCACACTGGCAATTTTTGCAGACAAGTGGGACTGTCGTTTCCCTCAAATGCATGCTACAGTTCTTTCTTAAATTTCTTCAGCGTTGAAACCAGATCACTCTGCAAAGTATTACCTAGACCCTTTTTCTTTCTAATGAATGGTTCTAGGAAAAACTTCTAATTCAGCTTACACAAATAAGCTTCTGTCTTCATATTTTAATATTTATGGCTGAAGAAGAGGTTGCCTTGCAATCCTTTTCTTAAGAAACAAATGAGTTTGTAATGAATTATATTTTCAGAATTTGTGCAGCCTCAGGTGTTGTACTTGTTATTGACTGATAATTTATCAATTCCATTTTAAACAGTACTCACTGCACATCCAGAAAGAGCAGACATCCAGTCATTTCTCATACATGTTTCTGAGAAAAGTAAACAGTCTTTACAAAATTCTAAATAAAGTATATCAGCTCTTCAGAAATCTTTGTTTCTTTTTGGAAAATCACAGTAAAGGTGTTTTTGGTTTTTGTTTTGTTTTGATGATTTCTTCTTTTGTTTTGGGTTTTTTTGTTTGGTTGGAGGGTTTTTTTTGTTTTGTTGCTTTTGTGGGTTTGTTGTAATTTTTTTGGTTTTTGGTTTTTTGGATTTTGGTTTGCTTGGTGTTTTTTTGTTTTTTTTCTGATATTGTATGCTGTGAGAAAAAACATCTGAAAATAGTTCAGAACTCCCAGGACTTCCTTCCTCCAAACATGTGTTTGAAGCATTCATAGATATTTCACAAGATACTTTACTCATGGAGACATATCAGAGAGTAAATTCAATATCATATTTACAGAGATGGTAGTGCAAAAAATAGCATGAAGAGCACAAGCAGTATTTTGCTCTTGAAATTTGAAGACGGCTTTGTAATCTTACTAAGATGCAATATCCAGCTTTTAGTTTTATGGCCTCATGTATCTTTAGACATGGACATCAAATATGATTCTCTCCCTTGTTTTGGTAGTTGTGAGGTTTGATTTTTGCTCTGTAATGGCACTGCCATATACTTAGTCCAGTTTATTGTCATCCTATATTTACTGTCTATATGGAGCAAAATACTAATTTTGCGAGAAGAAATATGATTAGCTGTAGTAAATCCAGAGCTTTACTTCTCTTATGCTTGTGAAATAATGTCTCTGTGGAGCTCATAGTCTGAATGTTGGCCATGGTAGCAACTTCTCCTGTGTAGGACATTCTGTCTACTCCAGCTTCTGGCTGCAGTTAAACCCCCAGATGTGAAATTCAATCTTTCCAGGAGGAGCCAGCAGCAGGAGACCCAAACCATTATGATTACATATATAGCATCTCAGTTCACTTACAGTATATTCAGGGTGAAAATGCATGAAGCATGTATTGATTTGTAATTCCTCTGAATAAACTTATAGTTGGGAGGGATGACATTTATCTGTTGGTCTCAACTGGATTTTATTGAGGAGGATTTCTATAGATCAGTATGTTTTGAAAAGAAATGCAAGACCTTCCTCCATTTCCAATTCACATTGACCTATGATGACATTGTTTCTTTGTTCCTGAGAGCTTTGGGGTGCATTTTCATGTGTGTTGATAAAAAGGTGTTGGTCCTCTAACTTAGATGCAAAAGAAACTCCTTTTTTTTTTTTAACTCACACATAGTAGAAAATATCCTCAGCTTAAATAGACAAAACATTTTATATTAGCAATGACTTGAGGTGAATTTTCTGGTTATCTGCACTTCTCTTCCATCAGAATTACAGAGTGGGGTGACAATCTTAGGGCATAGAAACTGTTCGGGTTTGTGGTTTTTTTTAATGAAACTTAACTAGATGTGTCCTGGGATTACACCTGATGTGTTACTGTATCTAATTCCTGCTAATGAACCTGAGTTGGTCTGAAAGGGAACCTCCAAAACATGTGTGATTTGGATGTCAGGTCCTCAACACGAACCCTTCCAACTGTACATATTCACATCAATTGTACTGTGCTGTTTTCTGATGTAGATGAAGACTGTATTGACTAATGGGAGAATTACTCTAGTTCGGCTTGGGAACATTTGCTATTGAAGTTTCCATTTTGAATACAAATCATCCAGTGCTTAAAAGAAATAGCAGTTACACCAATGAACTCTACAGAAAAATGATTTGCAGCACTTTTAGTGGAAATGTCTATAAAAATATTTAGTCAAGAATACCTCTTTTAAATAAGCAGCTAATAGGCAGAAATATACTTTATACTGTTGTATATTTAATGTTTTCTGCAATATAATATGTTCATTGAAAATACTGGTCCATTTTTGGGTAGATAGATTCTTCCTGGGATACAAAATCTGTGGCAAACTGTTAGGGCTCACGTTTCCATCCATGGTGCTGAATGAAGTGAATGCTTCTGCAGTTTTTTAAATAGTTTATTGAAGACTTGGTTATAAACTGCAAGCCCACAGCCACAAAGAGTCCTGAATAATGAAACACTGAGTTAGCTGCCCTGACAGTCTGCAAAGAGCATGGGAGGGCAAGAAATCTGTGGATAGCATTCTGAGGAAGCTAAAACTCAAGCCAAAGTTTTGTAAAGAAACGTGCAAAACCATGAGGCATTGCTCAGGACAGGAGCTGGTGCTAAATTCTAAGTTTCTCCAGGGTGTGGGAGTTGCATCTTCCTACTGTAGAGAGCTATCTAGAACAGTAGAACAAGCAAAATCAACTGACTGGAGTCCTTTTGCTTTCTGTCCTAAGTGACAAAAATAATGTTATCACCTTACCTTTATTGCAGTGGTTTATGTACTCCTTAAGCTGTAGAAAACTGAATCAATTAAATGAAAAGCATTGCCAGCAGGTTGAGGGAGGTCATTCTGCCTCTCTACTCAGCCCTGGTGAGATGCATCTGGAGACCTGAGTCCATTTCAGGGCTCCTCAGGACAGAAGAGAGATGGAGCTCCTGAAGCGGGTGCAGCAGAGGGTGACAAAGATGATGAAGGGGCTGGAGAATCTCTGTTATGAACAAAAGCTGAGGGAGCTGGGCCTGTTCTGCTTCAACAAGAAATAACTGAGAGGGGAATCTCCTCAATGTCTATCAGTATCAAAGAGGGGAAGGTGTCAAGAGGACGGACCAGGCTCTGCTCCGTGGTACCCAGAAATAGGACAAGAGGCAGAAAGTGATGCACAGGATATTTCACCTGAGTATGAGGAAGAAATTCCTTACTGTGCATTGATCACACACTGGAAGAGGTTGCCCAGAGAGGCTGGGGAGTCTCTCTCACTAGAGATATTCCAGAACCTTTTGGATGCAGTTCTGTGCCCTGTGCTCTGGGATGACCCTGCTTGAGCAGAGAGGTTGGACCAGATGATCTACTCTGGTGTCTTCCAACTTTACCCATTCTGTGAATTATCATGTCTTTGTTTGAATCAGCACTGCTTGCCCTCTCATTTTTCTGCCTGTGATGAGATATGACCTTCTGGGCTGCTGGCAGAAGCCTCTTGCCTCTTTTTCTGTAGGAAATAGCATCAGACAAGCTGGAACCTAGAATTTCCTTCTTCAAAGAGAAGGAAACTCTTAAGCTTAATCCTTACTGGCTGTCTTAATTTTCCTTTTTCTCTCCTAAAAAAGTCCTTAATTAATAGACAAGACTGTCATTAAAATAAAAAATATCAATAAAAAAACTCTTGACTGTTCCTAACATTTTTTATGGTTTCTTGCAGTCTAGAGGGCCAGATACATTTTCCTTCAGATCTTTTGAATTTACTGGGTTTAGATGAATATGCCCTAGAGTGTGCAAGTGTGCATAATCACTGCTAATATTCACAGGAATTATGCATGTTTATTAAGTGGAAAAAAGGCTTCTATACTGTGATACTTCTTGGAACTGGGTCACTGAACATGAGAAACATATCTCTGCATTATTTCAAACAAGCACCCATGGTCCTTTAACTGGAAGAGTAGAGTTAGGAATGATCATGATATAATGTTAACATTGAATAAAATAACTTACTTTGTGAATTTATTGCACCTATATTATTTAGACGTGTTTAGAGTTTTATAGATAACTTTTAAATAAAGGGAAAAGAAAGAAAAAAGAAAAAAAGAATACTATTTCATTAATCAGAATGAAATGGTTTGTCATATTTTTTACTTTTATCTCACATTTCCAGCCTTGAAGTATATTGATTTCTAGTCCTTAATTCTAATATGGATAGAACAAAAAAATCTCAAAAATCTATTGAAATTTAAGTGGGTGTATTTGCAGCCTCTTTCAAGACAGACTAGCATGTTTCTAAAGATGGCACAGAGCTCCTCAAAATATCAGGTTAGAGCTGGATTTCAGGCTTTCAGTGGCTGTAAAAAAGTACAATTCCAGAATGGCACAGCTGTGTTTACAGATGTCCCAAACATAGATGCAGTTATACTGGCAGAAATTGATGTTTCCTGGGATCATCTCTTAACTGGTAGAGCTGGGCTGGTTTTATGAGTGTACTTTGGCCACTGAAACTCTCCCTGTAGCAGGAATACTTTTAAGCTATATTATACCAATTTTAAGTATATTATACCAAATATAACTGATATATTTAGTATATTATACCAATCCAGCATTGCTGTAGAACTGCAGCATGTCTTGAAATAATGTAGACTATAAAAAATATTGATTTATCTACCCACACAATGATTTTAGCCTTGTTGCTACCTTCTAGAATATCAAATCTGGTGTGCCAGCAGTATTCCTAGACAATAGGAAAGGATATTTGCATGCATGAATCACCTTAACTTTAACTGCAACAGAGAAAACATAATATGTATTTATCTATAAATGTGACTCTAAAAAAATCTGTAAACTTATTAATATTACTGCTTTGTTATTGACTTTTTCAAACTGATACGGAATAATAAAACTAATACTGTTATTTTAGAAATTTTTGGTGCAAACAAATAAAACAACAAATAGCACTGGTTTGGGGACATCACAATATGGTTCTATAAGGAGCAGTGCATATCTGGATAGGCAGATAGAGTCTGGAAAGGAATGACAGTAACATTATTGGCCTCAGTAGAAGTTTTTTTTGTGGGGGGTTGTAAAACAGTTGATGAGGCAGAGATTCTTAATGCATTCCTTAATCACTTAATACAAATCTGCACATCTGAGACAATTACTACAAATCATTAGAAGGAAATTCTCTTTTTCACCAGAGGTTCAGTGAAGTTGCTGTGAAAATAAAATTAATATAGCAGAATCTAAATGGCAGTGTGCTGCAAAGCAACTGTGCTTGTGGTCCAGCACCATCACTGGGGAGTGCTTTTCAGGATGAGCAATGTGCTTGGTGCTCCAAAGCGGTATTAAAACTGGGTTCTGGTAACTTTAAAACCAAAAGTGATTGCAATTGCTTTTCAAACAGGACTTGGCTAAAAAAAAAGTCATGGTCTTGTTGCCTGGATGTTTTCCATACAAAACTGCTTTTGCCATTATTCTTTTTCCTCTCCTTATAGACATGAATAGGCAGGTGCTGTGCCAAAATGCAGATCTACTCCTAAACCACATAAAAGACTTATTATATATTTCTAACAGAAGCTGAGATTGTTCTCCATGAATTTTAAAACAAAGGGCCAGAATGTTTCTTACTTATAAAACTGAAATCAAGCAAACCCCGAAGGCAGTGTTAACTTTGAAGCTGGCTTTGAGCAATTCAGGAAAGGGGAGGATATTGGTAACGTGCCTTTCTGCTGCATTTCTGTCTCTGTGCTTATCCCAGGAAAAATAATGTCTGGGCTTAATATCATTTCTGGAACAGATTTTAAAATCTGTCTTTAGTAAACAGAGCTTTAAAGATCAGCAACCATTTTGAAAGAAACAAAATACAGTAAATAAACATGGATTCTCATTTAAGCTGCAAAGCAAATTGAAAACAGTAATTTCCAGAAGAGGACCATCATGCTGGGTAGCAAACAGTTCTGAAAATATGGCTGTAAATCACAACACTGGATACTTTAACAGTGTGGAATGGAGTCCGTTTAGACTGAAACCCTAATCTCAGTGAAGCTAATGAGAATTTTCATTCCTGATCCTTACTTAAGAGCTTAGGACTGTACTGAGCCCTGAAATTGTTTATCTTTGTGAGACCTGAGTGCTGTGAAGTCTGGTGCAAGCTCCATTGACCATTAGTGTCCAGTCCTACAAGCTGGATCTAGAGCCTGGAGAGCTCCTCTCATCACGTGTGAAGATGTGCACCCTGGAACCTGTCATTTAAAGGCAGCAATGGTTTAAAAACTAAGTCTTGAGGGGAAGGGGTGAAAAAAAGGGTCCTAAAGCTGGTAAAAAATTTCAAAGGCAAAGAAGGACAAGTCCTTTTCTCCTTGCAGTATTATGGCTAGTGGCTAATTTTAAAGGCTCAGATTTTTTTTTTTTTCTTCAGTTGCAGAGCATATCATGGCCCATATCCTCTAGACGATCTCCTCTGGAGACTCTAAATCTGGGAAATGAGGAAGTCAGACAATTTTAAGAAATGAAATCCAAACAACTACCTCTTAATTGCTCTAAATAGTAGCTTGTGGAGTATGCAGGCTAGTGGAATGAATCTTCTTAATGCTTGAACAAAGCAGTAACATATGCTGACACTGTCTGCAAGAGCCAGGAATCATGGTCACATGAATCCAAAAAGCAGTCTGACTGTCCAAAGGCATCTTCAGGGCTTACAGAGTCAGCAGATGTGTGGGAATGCAAAGATTTAGTCCCAACCTCTGATTATTACCAAGTATTGAATGTATCTGTAATTCTGTAGCTATATGTGGTTCTTGGAGGCATTTAAAACTGACTTCCAATGCATTGAAGAGAGTACATCCAGACAGGAAAAGATGATCCAGCCTGGAATGCTTAAAAATATCACCATTTACATGCATGCCCCAGTTTCCACCATAGTCTGATAAAAGAATGCAAGCTGGATAAATTTTCCAATAATAACATGCAAATTACTTTCACTTCATCTTTTCTTTTTAAGGAAGCTCACCAGTTCCCAAAACTGTCATGCATTTTTATAAGAGATCTTCTTCCTTTGCAGCTCACCTTTGATCTATGTTTTATTCCTCTGAGAAATCAGAACAATGAATTTGTGATACTGTGATTATTTCTGAAGCAAAATACTGAATTCATTAATAAGGTTATCTGAAGGGTAATAAAGGAGTGCTTTAGCTTGGATGGAGAGAACCACTGCTAACACAAAGAACAAAAGAGCTCAAAACAGAAAAAAAGCATGAACTCTCAGCACCACGCCTCATAGCTGTTATCATGTACAGATCTACTGTTTGCTGTAGCAATGCTTATTTTACCATTGTTATATAGTCCTCACAGCAGCTATCAAGACTGATCAGTGATTCACAACCTCTACACAATCTGTTGCAAAAGTCAAGTGTTTCAGACTTTTGTTATCCTGGAAACTTCTGCTTCCTACCTTCCTTCATCCCACCTCAGTGCTTTCCTTATCATCACAGAGAAGAGTATTCACAAAACCAATGAAGATACTTGAGGATGTGCAGGAGAGAAGGGGAGAGAGAGAGAGGTAATACTGACTGTACTTCTTCCAGAGATTTTCTCTTCTCTTGCAATTGAAGGAAATCATCACGAATGAATTGCATAAAGCCTCTATATTATGTATGAACAGTTGAAATACTAAAAGGTTAAACCACTTGCTTGATGTTTAGCAAAGTCAGGGTTGAAGTTACTTCATGGATCAAAATATAAGTGTCCTTTACTTCATTTCTTTGGAGATAGGGTTTGTTCTTTCTTCCTACAGAATGGCTTGGCAATGCCTTTCTGGAGTTATACATGCACATAATTGTATGGCACTTCTGGCCAGATGTTAATCTAGTTTAGATCTACAGTGGTTTCTGTGCCTTGTAGTTAAAGTGTGACCATGACTTAGTGGAAATCTGTATTTTTGGTCTTCAATGACCTTGATTTTGAAACGTAGATCGTCCTTTTAGGATAATACTAGCTTTATTCTGAAGGCTAGTGAGCATGTGTTTTTGTTTCTTGAGACAAAATGAACTAGGCTCTTTCAGGGACTTCTTCTTGTCACTTTTCTTGAACTATAAACATCGCTCTTTGTTTAATATATATTAAAAAAACTGTTTAGTTTTACAGGGTTCCTGAAGGAAGCATTAAACCAGTGCACTTTATTCAGCACTGCAGTGAATTACTGTGATTTAAACTTTTTTACTTTTAAACATTGAAGTGCTTTCCTCTAGTATTGAAGTGTACTTTCAATATCTCACTGGTGCACAAGGCCTGGAGCTGGAAACAGCATTCTTATTTCATAAGGTACGGACAGGAACTTGATGCTCTGAACCGTGTCCCTTCACCTCACTGTGCCGTCTTTGATTCCGTACCTCACCCTCTCTCCTCCCAGGAAACTCCTCAGTCCTGCAGAAAGTTAATTTATCATACTAATATGTACTTGATGGAGTGAGTCACTATGGCTGGGTGTGAATATCTCAAAACTTAAAGGGGACTCATTAGAGTGAAGCTTGGCGCTCACAGCCAGGCGTTGCCTGTGTCAGCCTGTTCCATCTGCTTGTGGTGTGCTGGGATGGCAAATCGCTGTTACCACTGCAACACGTACTGCTGTGGGAAGCTGTGCTGTGCAGCTGATGAAACAAAAAGTGCTTTTTCAGAGTACTGAGGAACTGAAAAGCATTTGGGAGCTCGGTTGCTTATCAAGGCAAACACAGCTTTTATTATCATGTAGACATTAGTTGACATTCCAGTCAGATTTCTACTACTTGTAGTCTGAACACTTCCAGTACCTTGGGATATCAACTTCCTTTTTCTTCAATGAAAGTAAATTTCCATCTTTTCATGTTTAATTAAGGCTCATAGGAATAGACTATTTGCACTGACAAAACTAATGATTGCTGAATTGAGATGACTTACTGCTACCTGGCATGAGAATTAGGTAACTATATTAATTTTATTTTCAATCACAAACAAAGCAAAATGAGAAAAACACATGGTTTGTAAGATAAAGTAATCAACAGAAGGAAAATTAGACAGGAGGATATTCTGCCATTTTACTAAAATACGTATGAAGCATTCTCAGAAAAATGTGATGTAAAATCCACCAGGTTAAGAAGATGTGAAGGTTGGCTCTCTGATTGCATCAATAGCCCAGAACTGAACATGCAGCTCTAAATAAAATCTCCCTGCAGTCCAGAGAAAGAGCAGTATATGCAAAAGCACAAATCAATACTGCAGTTCACCTCAAAGTGAATATCAATTGGGGATTATTTTCATGTTAAAAAAAAAAGGAATTGAAAATCCCTATGTCATTAACTGAAATAAAATTGTATATGGACCTCATCAGCAGCTTTCAGAAGTATATTTAATTATGAAATTATTTCTAGATGCCTCTAGAGGTCCCCTTTCATTTGGTAGGATATACCCTAGGATTGTTGTTATGACTTGCTAGGAGATTACACACCTCTAGGCATACTTATGACTCCTTACAGCTTGCTTTGACAGATGCCCTCAAGTTTCCTCCCCCCTCTCAAACCATCAGGGTAGGAGATGGATGAAGCCCTATTCCAAGATACATGAATTTTGGCAATGTGGTTCCTGTCCCTGGTGCTAATATCAAATACACAGGAATTGATCAAAAGGAATAGTCCTTGAATTTGCTTTTGTGTTCACAGGCTCCAGCTTGTACTGCTAATGTCCATGTTTGCTATACCTGTGTCCCTCTTCTAACTACCTTTTTGGTTCTTAAAAACATTAATTGTGTCGATGTTTATTATTGTAGCAATTACTGTGCTCTAATTTTATGTGTTGGTGAGATAATTACTGCTTAAAAAATTTAACTGAAATTATGGATTTGTTTAAGAATGGATCAGCTAAAACAAGAAATTGTGTTGTGACAGCCTCATACGACATCAGAGGTATGCAGATGAATTTAGGGGATGTACTTCCTCCTAGCATGGATCTGTTTGCACCAGAACAAACTCCAGCCAGCTGCTTTTCAGCCAGCTGCTTTTCAGCCAGCTGCTAAATGCTGGTCTCTGGAAGAGAGATGGAGATCTTTGGATGTGGTCCTGGTGAGATGCAGATGTCCCAGTCTTCCTTCTGAGCCTTTCTATCCACACACACATGCCTTAGCCCCAGCAGGAAAGGGTGGAGTTGTGAAATCACTGCTTCCCTTCTACCTCCTGCTTCCCACTCACCCTCTCACCCACACCTTGGCAGGTCAGGTGCTGTCCCCTGTGCTCAATTAACTATGCTAATTTCATTTAGGAGGAAAACTCAACTCCTTTTCTCAGGGTCCAATTTCTACATTTCTGTACACAGCATCTTCAGCACATTGAGTCATATTGCATGTGGGTTGGTACACTTGGTACAAACATTACATTCACATACTAAGCTTCTTGATTAGGACAAGTGATTTAGGTGGCAGTGACTTCTGAGCTCATAGTTGCTTAGTGATGACCAAATCCCACAGTTTTCTTGGAGGAATACAGTTGTAGTATATCTAGAGCCACAGAAGTATACAGCTGAGCATCATTAGTTTTCATCTCATACACAACTGTTTTCATCTCATCTTTTCTGCTGCACATTTGTACAGAACAAAGTACATCTTAACACTCTATTTATTACTCTTAGAAGGCAAACTTCTCAAAATTTTATATTTAAACATTTTAGATATTTATTTATTTATAGATACAATTTCAATACAAGGCATTTGTTTGGTTGATTGTGTTTTTTTTTTAAAAAAAATCAATACTTCAGATAACACCTGGACTGAGAAAGGTACACTTTCTGAGTTCTATATTGTGGTTCTTAAAAGCTCAGCAAGAAAACTGTGGTTAAAGTCTAGAACATGATGCTGAAAATTGTAGTATATAATAGTAATAATCATATTTAATTGTAAAAGTGCTATATTAGTCCTAGCTTGAAGCAGCAATTATTTATCTGTTGATTAGTTCTTGCCACAATTAAATACAGTATATGACAAGGGAAACCCAACAAATTAGTGGCCTTGTGTTAGAATTGCTTACTCAGTGCTGCAAATTAGTCCCTATGGTGTATTAGTCTATCCACTCATTTATTTTTAAGATTCTTTTCCCCAGGAGCTTTTCTGTATAGCAGGAAAATGGTGTTTAATGGACCTGAGGTTATTTTCACAGAGACATAAATTCTGGGGTTATTCTAATATACGGCCAAGAATTGTAGGAATAAAGATATTTCTGCTTCCTGTATCTACTACCCTGGGGTAGCTTTGAAACATGAAAAATCATGAGAAAGAGCACATGTTCTGAAACAACCTGAAAGGAAACCATATTTTTATTCTCAGAAAATTTAGTTTCTCATACAGAAAATCACCAGCAGGTCCACAGCAATAAAACTGAATAAAAAAATAGTGCTAACAAAGGGTAAATGCTGGTCTTTGTACCCAACAGTTCCTTTTAAAGTGATGTATCTCTTTGTTACTTCTCTGCAAGAATAATGACATTTTTCCAAAGAAATTAAATCTGTTTCCAAAGAATGAACACATTCAGTATAAAAATTACATTAACTTGTAGCCAAATTCATTAAAGATACAAGATTCAAAATTATTAATTCAGCACACAAGTTTCTAGTAATTCTATAGAAGTGGGAAATTCTATATCTGTGGGAAATTAGCTCTTGAGCTCTATCCAGAAGGCAATTGTCAGTGGGAAAGGAAAAAAAAAAAACAACTGTATTCTGGCTGTGGGCTGGAATCTTTTCTGCACAGGCACAATAAATAGTGCTAGAAATAAAGAGACTGCCAAATCAACCTATCTGAATAAAAAGTACGTTGTGCTTTACACAAGGGAAAAGTGCTCCAGAACAGTTAATCCCTATGAAAACATTATCCCTGGATTATCACCAGTAGTACTTGACTTCAGGCAGTTTTCAGTTATTTGTTTCCATTTTCTATACATGTACCCAATGTTTTTATTTCCACGTGACTGTTCATCTCAATAATTTTCTGTGCTCTCATCTATTCTGGGCTCGTGCGTGTGCATCTTACATGTTGCCAGAGTACTTTGGGCTATATTTATGCTTCCAGATTCATAGAAATATTGTTCTACATATAATGCTGCGAAAGCCAGTACGCAGTTCTAAAAGGACCGCTGATTTCTGTGGAGAGGCCCACGTCACAGCAAAGTACATCAGTGGACCAGAATATTTTGTATCTTTTCTCCTTCTCTTTTGCGTAGACACGGTATAAAAATTCCGTGGTAGTCCTGTACGTGGGTGGTGTGAGTGAGTTCACGTAGCTCCCTGGCTGAAGAAGCCTCACACAGGATTTATTGCCAGCATGTTGGTGCCGTAGCTGGGTCAAGGGACAGCTGAAGTCGTGGCGCTATGCAGACAGGATGTCTTGGAGCCAAAAGGAAAACAAAGGGAGAAAGAAACTCTTTACAAGAAATGCAGTCCCTAGTTGCTGCCTAGATCACTTACTGTGTAACCAAAGGGAGTGGTAACAGTGCATGTCACATCTACAGTGGAGTGGAAGCATTATGGTGGAGGGTAAGAGTTTGACCAAAGTGAGGATAGTTCCATTATTATAAGCCATGATGTCCAAAATGTGCTTTTTTAAATTGCCAGAACTCATTTATTGCATTAAAATCTCAATTCTTGCTATCTTGCTATCCTAAATTCACAAAATGCAATATAATGAAAAAATAAATGTTTTCCTCCTAAAGGAACAAAGAACTCTCCTTCTTCCTGGAGTGCACCAGAAGATTCAGCCTTGGCATCTCCAAATTCCTATACAATCCTGGCTGTCAGGCATGTGGAATCTTTAGATACATCCCCATCTTTTTCTTAACTGTAATGTGCTTTTTGTTCTCCTCTTCTCAGCTAGCTCATACCCTTCTTCCCTAGGGTGCTAGCTAGATGTGTGGTGAAGCCTGATGGGAAGTCTGTACCTCTGTCCTTTTCTTCTCCAGCTTTTGAATTTCTGCAAACTCGGCTTTGTGACTTCAGCATAATGAGAAGCTTGCTGTTAGTTGTGCTCATTCAGCCAACGACTGGGGCTTGGTCATTTTATTTTCATTTGTCTCTCTCCTAACTTCAAGACAAGGGCAGTCCAATATCAGGAAAACAGTCCAATCCTTTATGCAAAGAAGAACCTTATAGCTTATATTTTAGAAAAGGAAACTTTTCTAAAATATAAGTCTACCAGCTCTAGCAAGATGCTGCATAGGAAAGCAAAATGAATGGGCATAATTAGGTATTTGTTTTTCATTGTTAATGGTGCTGAGAAACACTTGAGAAAAGGAACTACCCAGACTCTAGTCTGAACTGAAATGAAATGTGTCCAGAAAGATTTTTTAAATACCTTTCGTTTAATCTTTAAACTTATAAATTTCTAATTTATAAAGCCAGAGATTGATTGGGGGTCATTCTTTGTAATTTTTAAATTTTTTAAACATTTTTGGCAGTAATGCAAGTTATATACATGGTAGTATTAAACAGTACAGGCTTGAGAAATAAAAGTAAATTTAAAAAGAGAAGAAATTGAGGTTGGGTAAGTGTAAACTTGCTGTAGATTTTGGAAGATTTAAAATTAAATTTATTGTTATAAACCTAAGGGGTTTAAAAATTAAGACAGATGATGAAGATTATGTTCGCAGGGGGACATTACCTGGACAAGCCATTCCATATTTAAGGTTTTACATCTATAATAAAACACGTGGCTGGGAGAAAACCTGCACTTGCAGCCTTTGGATAAGGTTGTAAATAAACAGATGAAACAGCCAGTGGTCCTGTTCAAATCCCCAGGAGATCTGACACCTTCTTAGGGACCAAGGTTTGTCTTGCATTTTACCGGTTTCTTGTTTTATAACATATGAAACACTGCAAAAGAATGACAGATGGCCATATGGCTAATTTTTTTGTGATGAAAAAATGGTCACTTCTTTTTGTCTCTTGTATGGAAATTCTTTCTCTCTTGGTAACTCCCACAAGCAAATAAGCCATTACCAAGCTGTTCCTGAAGTGATAAACATAGTATCTGGAAGCACAGAGAAGATGCTGGATTGGGCACTCCTGGGAACTCCCTTTCAAGCCATTGTGGGTTTTTTCAGTTCATTCGCCAAACAAATCAGATTACCACATCTGTTTAGCCAGATGGTCTTTCTAGTGTCATGAGGAAAGTGCAGTGAAAATACTATCTATAACTAGCACAAGGATTGTATTGGCAACTTGATGCAGAAAAGGAGTTACATTACAGAAAACCCCTCTTGATGGCAATTTCCTTTTCTAACAGGCAAATGAACTGAGCACCATCTCCAGCCATGGTTTGGGTGGGTGGAAGTCATGATGTTGAGTAGAGCTATGGTTGGTTTCTAGATTGCAAGGCGGGAACACTAATCTATTAATATTAGAATCCAGAATCATAGCATTGGTTGGGTTGGAAGGAATCTTAAAGATTATCCAGTTCCAACCTGCCTGCCATGGGCAGGGATGCCATTCACTAGATCAGGTTGCTCAAAGCCTCATCCAGCCTGGCCTTGAACACTTGCAGGGATGAGACATCTACAGCATCTCTGGGCAGCCTGTGCCAGTGCCTCACCACCCTCATGGTAAAGAACTTCTTCCTAACATCTAATCTAAATTTTTCCTTTTTCAGTTTAAAAGCATTGCCTCTTACCTGTTACAATCTGTCCATATAAAAAGTCCTCCTCCTTCCTTTTTAGAAGCCCCCTTTAAGGTACTGAAAGGCTTCTATAAGTCTCCCCAGCTTCTTCTCTTCTCCAGGCTGGACAATCCCAACTCACTCAGCCTGTCTCTACAGGAGAGGTGCTGCAGCACTCTGAGCACCTTTGTGGCTTCCTCTGGACTTGCTGTTAATGTGTCCATGTCCTTCCTGTGCTGAGGACCCCAGAGCTGGGTTCAGCACTGCAGGTGGGGACTCATGAGAGCAGAGCAGAGGGGCAGAATCCCCTCTGTGCCCTGCTGCCCATGGGGCTTTGGAGGCAGCCCAGGACACGTTTGGCTTTCTGGGCTGTGGGCCAGTGTCCAGCTTTTCACGCACGAGAACTCCGACGTTCTTCTCCGCAGGGCTGCTTTCAGTGAGTTCTTCTCCCAGTCTGTGTTCATATCTAGGATTGCCTCAACCCATGGGCAACACCTTGCACTTGACCCTAAGGAACTCCATTAGGTTCTTTTTGGGCCCACTTCTCAAGTTTGTCGAGGTCCCTCTGGATGGTATCACATCCTTCTGACCTGCTTGATATATTATCAGATCTTTATTTGTTTGTTTATTTTTCCAGCAATTGCCAGAAAATGAGTATTGTGTATATTTTGCATTCATTAAACTTCTCTTTCTTCTCTTCTGCTCAATCCACTCTACAAACATTATTGTTATTAGGTCTATCCTACATAATTAAAAAAGAAGAAGGATTCTATCTCTCCAGCTAAACAGAAATTGCATGAGATCCTTTTGATTATGGAAATCCTTTTGATTATCATTTGGTTGATTATGGCCTAATAAGGAGGATCCTTCCAAAGGATGATCAAGCTGTGGTTGACTTCTAAGAATCTGCAGTGACTAGCTATTTGTGATGGAGCCAATTGAACATTCAAATGTTGTATGACAATTCTGTATAGCTAATAAAGTGGATTTTGTCCCTATAGACCTTGAAAATTCCAGTATTATAGGAGAAATGCCTGGGACTTGGCTACTAGTGGAGAGCAAAGGCACTTCCAGAGGGAAATGATCTCATTACAGGATAGATGAGAGACATGGCAGAAATCATTCTTGGAAAGAACCTATCTACCTGTATCTAAAGGGTGCCAGTGAGATGTTAGATGTCCAGAACTGGGAAGAGGAATCCAGACCTTTGTGAGAGATATTTGAGAGAAAAGCAATTTTGCATAATAACAATAATAATTAAAAATTTATCCCAATTGCAAACTATTATATAGATTTTATAATGTTGTTAGGAATGTGTAAGCATGTTTTATAGCAAGATCGTATTATATTTTCTTAGTATTATGGTAAAAATTGCAGAGATAATCCTACTTCCCATATTGTTTATCTTTTTGTTGCTGTTAAATTCAAGTCTCCACTGTGGTCATTGAAAAGAGTTTCTTCCCCTTTGGTGGAAATGAAATCAAACCTTGTCGACTCAGATGGACAAAGGGAAAGCAGAAGCTGAGATACATGGGGAAAAGTGTGCTTTTAGGCAGTTGTAAACTATTTATTTGCTTAGCTTAGAGCATATTCATGCTGGAAAAAAAAATTGTTTCTTGGACTTTTTATTAGTTTTGTGATAATTACAATAATTACTTTAAAAGTCAAAACCCAGGAAATTCTAAATGAGACGGTATAATTATAATATATAACCATAACAATGCTTCCTTCCATTCCTCACTTGGGTATTGTGAGGCTTAATTAGTTAATGTTTGTACAGCAGTAAAATGCAAAACACTAAAAGTATTAAGCATTTTTCCTGTTTCAGTTCTTCAGTATAACCAATTATCTTTCATAAGGTTTTTAAAGGGGATAATTTAAAAAGATCTATGTTAACCAAACTGTATTTTATATTTGTCTTGCTGGGAGATGGAGTGGCAAATCAGTGTTTAATTGCATCAGTATTTCACATGAGCCTTCTGACACTGTGACAATGGATTTGGCCTAGAAATATTTGTTGATTATCATATTTCTGGGCCATGCAACAAAATTAAAGTGTTCTCATGGGAGCCAGAGACACAGCTGATGAAAATGAATAGAAAATGAGTGTCACAAGCTGACAAACCGTCATACTTAGAAGGGGAAAAAAATCATGAATAAATAGCATTCTGTTGAAATAAATAAAACCTTTTGTCAAATATTTAGAATAGGAAAATCTGTTATTTTATCCTTTTCCTGTACAGAGTTCAGTGAAGAAAAACAATCTTGTGCCATGTATAAATATGCAATGTAAAAACAACAAACGGAGCTAGAACTCAGGGAATGTGGTACTGTAGACCAAAATATATGAAGTTGTAAATTATCTTTAGGTCAAAGAAGTCCTGAACAAGATCTGTGTATCAAAATAACTGTTTTACACACTGTAAGAATCAGTCATGGATGGAGGTGGAAATAGACATAAATTAAGTTTCAGGAGATTACTTGCACCTCTAGGCATGATATGCAGAATCTGTCATTTAAAATGCAGGGTGTTCTCCAATTTGATTAATTGATTATTTAGTCACCCTCATCTCTGCCATTGAGCTTCAGCCCAGAATCAAGGGTTGGGATTAATTTTACCATCTGAAGGCTAGTTTATTATTTAGGCTGCACTAGAGTCAATGGAAAGACAGAGGTAGTTCCATGGGATTGTTCATTTTGTCTGCCTTATGCAGAACCACCTTTGTTTCTTTAACAGCTGCTGGACCAAAGGAGAGTAGTCAAAGGAATTAATCTGACCATAAACCTTTATTTTTGAAAGGAATTAATGATGCTATCGAAGCAGCATTCTCCTTTCACTGTGGAGGGATTCTCATGTTTCATATCTGTCTTTTAGACTTGGGCAGCTTGGATGTAAATTAGATAAACAGCATGAGGAGTGTGGGCTCACCCCTCAACAGGTTACATGCCAGCAATGCAGAAAATGCTGAAGTACGTGTAGAAAGGGACAGTTCTCATCACTGACTGGGGTCATTCTCAAGTTAATTTGTTTCAGTTCGGAGACCATTTTAAGTTCCCTTCTGCTGCTGGTACCATAGAAGTAAAAAGCTTATGTTGTAATCTGCATGTTTCTGTGAGCATATGGATTTTCAAACGCAGATTAAAACAGGTATTTTTTTAAGCAAAGATGGAGTGCTAAGCAGTTGGCCTTGTATCCACATTGACACTTGGATCAATGCTTTTTAAATAAGAGTTAATGAAAACAGATTTAGAAAATAAGAAATCACAAGTCCTATAAAGGTAGTGAAAGGTTTGCTGTTGACTTTTGTGAATCTATTATTTCCCTCATTAAATGAAATGAAGAGTGGGCTATTTTACTGGTAATCATATGATGCTTAAAATACTGGAATAATCGATATGTAAAAAGCAATCATAATTAAATATTGACTCTTGCTTTTTTAGCCTCAATCTCTATTACTTGTCTCAAGCCAGTTGGATTTGTATTCAAAACTGTATTTTGCTGGAAAGAATTTTTCTAATCTAATGGTGCCACTTGTTCCACTTCCAGACGATTTATAAACATCCGCTTTTAGCAGGCAAAGGCTTTCCACTTTCCACTTTTGAAACCGCGAGAATTTCCATTATTGCATTTACATGTGCCTCAGCTGCTGCTTAGCAACAGGGCTGCTACCTACCAAAGCCTGGAGTTAAATCCCAGATCTGTAAAGAGGATGGATGGAAACACAGAAGTATAATATACTTAAAATAACAAGTGAGGAATGTGGTTTTGGAAATATGTAGAAATGTGGAAGTATAAGAATAGAATTCCATTCTAGAAACATGTGAATAAGGGTGATATAACATATTAGAGAAAGTTAAGAAAATAAATTAATTTATTGTATTTTGGTGTTCTTGAAAACACACTGTGGTCAGATTGGTTTTGCTTTGCCAAACCTTATCAAGAAGAGGTAGGTATATATGCAGTGTTGGATAGTGGGGAGTAAGGAATAGGGAGAATATCACCAAGAAAATTTAATTTAATTTAATGCATATAGTATTTCTAATTCATAGAATCACAGAATGGCCTGGGTTGGAAGGGATCTTAAAGATATTTGGTTCAAACCAAGTCTGATTCATAGTATTTTGCATAGTGATTTTACTTCTTCTTTTAGAGACAGATGTATTTATATTTGGATAAGAAATGAGCCAGTCTCAAGTGCTTCTCAAAGGCTTGATTGGCTTTGTCTCAGTTGGGTGGGACTGTTTCTAAGACATGGTTTGGATGTTAGAAATGCTGTTGCAGTTAATGGCATTAGCATTTAAGTCTAAGGGTGCCTGATCAGTAGTATTGTACCAACACAAGGCATAAGGATGGTCTTTACCCTGCAAAATAGTCTGCATTGGAGGAAGATGCAGGGCATGGAGGGTAATGGACCATGAGAATAAATGTGGAGAGTGAAACAACACCAAGAGCCCCAGAAGTCTCAACCCAAATGCCAGCTGCCTAATTGTCAAGCCTTGGGTAACAGCAGCTGGACTTCAAGGAGACATTTTGAAAAGGAGGAACTATCCTGCAGTGGGGAGAATGCATAATGCTGCTTGCTATGAAATTGGTAACAGGCAACATCCACTGCTTGAAGACCCAGTCTGCATTTGTTCCTTGGTACAGTGAAGAAAGAGGTACCATGAAGGCTGCAGTTCAACTGACAGGACAGGCAAATGAATTCTACAGCAGTGTTGGCATGGTGTTAACAGTGAGAAGACAAATTTTGTAGGACAGAGGAAGTTTTCAGTGAGCAAGTTCAAACTGTTTGGGCAGTGAAAATGACAGATTTTCATTATGTTCAAAAGAAGCAAAAGTTCTTTATTCTCCTCTAAAATTTGTTCATATGTTTCCCTAGTTTTGAAGGCAAAATTCCTTAAGGCAGTGTCTTGGTTTGAAAGACAGGTGTCTGCTAAGGATCCTTGGAATGGAAAATGTAAACCCCCTCCCTTCGAATTATTATAATTCTTTTATTATAAAAAAAATAAGGCAAAGATATGAGGATAGTAATAATAGTTTTTTACTAGTATGTATAAAATAAAATAAAATAAAATAACAACCAACAAACTACAACTTAATAGGAAAATCAAAATAAGATGCAGTATTACAAAAAAACCCTAACTGAGTTAGAATACAAGCTGACACCCTGTCAGTCGGGGTGTTGGTAGCAGCCTAGTTTGAATGGTGGCTGCAGTCCTCCTGGAGTGACAGATGTGGTTCTGTTGAAAACTGATCCTGTAGAAGGGTGGCATTTTCCTTTGACAGTCCAGTGGTGATGTAGAAGGGTCTGGTCTTCCTCTGGGAATCCAGTGGAAAAAGGCTGTTCCTCTGTGAATCCAGTGGAGGAAGGCTGGCTGTGGTGTTCTATATCTCAGATTATATACATGTAGGAATGTTTGGCTCCTCCCCCTAGGCGGAGCATCTCATGATGGGATGATGTAATTTTATCAGCCATGTGGTGAGACTCAAATGGCTCATTAACAGAAGATATCTCTCCTGGAAGGAGGATGGGTGGTGGAAGAGATAAAGGAAACTGTCCCACCCGGTTTCAGCAGTGGCAATAGAATACACACCCCCAGCTTCATCTTGCATTTTCAACCTAAGAAAAGCATTCCCTCCTCTAGAAGAGCACTAGATGCCAAGTAATACGTATAACAGTCTTTATTAAAGCATTTAAGGGAAGTTTCCTACAAAATGGTTGCACTTTCCTGCACTTCAAGACAGAGTTTGATGAGAATATAGCATCATAAAATGTCATTTTAGCCACGCAGTTTGCGCAATAAATTCCTTATTCGTTAGTTCCCTTGGTTGTCTAGAAACCAGTGTATATACATGCAATCCCTTAGGAATACTGTTGTAAGAGACAAAGCATTTTCACATGTATTGCTTGTACTTTGGTACACACTGCTTTACTAACAAAACTGTTGAAATGAGGCAATGAAACTGTTGTGACATTTGGGGCAAAATAGTTATACTGTGAAAAATATTGAAACAAAATTCTGTGCAGAAATAAAAGAGATACACATTTATAGCTGTGCACAATAAGAATAGAAATTCAAAAAATTAGGATTAGTTTATCTTTTTATTATAAAACCACACTGTATTTAAAAAAAAAAATGGTAAATGACATGGAAAAAGTGACATACAAAAATACAGATTATATCAATGGTTCAGTCTGACTGAACAAAATTTTTTTATTTAGCACTCAGGAAACTCTGTCCAATTTAGCTATATTTCCCCTGTCAGCATCATTAGTATGAAGTCAGAAATGTACTTATTGCCATTTATGTATTTACAGTGTGCTGGAGAACAGTCAACACTGTGTTGACTACGGGTAGGTGGACATCTGTTTAAAGATAATCTGATTAATACCATTTCCTTGACTTTCCAAAGAATATAGCAAAGACCTTCACGAGACTGAAATTAGAGTCTCCTAGATTTTCTACAGAAAAGTTATTGAAAAGAGATGAAAATTCTCCCTAGAATCATCAAGAACAAGAATATCGCTACTGAGTGCAGAGGAACTTTGAGAAACAAGTATGTACACCTCAGATAACCCCAGATAACATTCAACTGCTCACTTTAACATGTATACAGGGTCTTAAACTGAATTTTCTGGATTTCTGTGCCTCACAATTCTTTATTAATTTTTTTACTATATTATGTTAATGCTGTTTTGAAGGGCAGTGTATTCTTAGCCTTAAGTTTAAGGAGAGGCAATGGTTCTCTCATTTGAAAATCTTACTGCTGTTCTCAGAGCAGTAATTCCTATCTCACAGAGTATGGCGACCTTTTTCTTTTCTCATGTGTATTATGATTCATAAAGTAGGATCAATATTACTTCTTGAATGGCAGCGCCTGAAGGTGCCAACCTGAAGTGCTTGGAATGAAGAGATTGTGTCATCAGCACCAGTGGAGAATAACCATGGGAAGAAAAATAAACCTCTAAATATTTTAATTATTCCTCATGCTAGCACTTCCAATTAATGTTCTCACCTGCACTCACATGTTTTAACTTAACTGAAGGAATCTGTGCTAATGTACCCAGGGAGAAGTTGACATACAAATTGAAATAGCATCATGGGTCACAAATATAGGACTTGTAAGCAAAAAAAAAAGGCAAAACATGGTGCTTAGGGGCTTGATTTAGTCATGGTCTTGCAGAGTTAGATTAATAGTTGGACTTCATGATCTTAAGGGTTTCTCTCAAACTAAATAATTCTGTGATGTCATAAAAAACCACCTCTGTATGACATCAGTCAAGGCAACAACTAATCATTATTTCCAGTAGTGCTGTTGGAATGGAGGAACTGTGACCTTGGGTTATCTATCCAAGAAAATGAATCCGCTAATCCCCCTGGTTTTGGATGAGAGCAGAGCCTTTATTGCACCTGCTCTGACAGTGGGAAGTTGTGTTTGCCAGGGTTGTGCTCCAGCTGTGCTCACCCCGTCTGTGACTCCTTGGGGGGACAGGGGTTATGTTGTCACTCCTGAACCAGCAGCTTTTCAAGCTAGGGCCATAGGGCAGATCTAGAAAGAGCAGGTGCCCTTTGTTCCTATCCTCTTCAAGCTGCCACCCAAAAGTGTCCTTGCAAATTGCTCTTCTGTGTTGAAGGAGTGAGGAACAGTGCTATGAACCTGGAAATTATGTTTCACCTACAGAGAAAATAGGAGCAACCTCCTGCTAAAATAGTCCACTGGTAAAATGGGAGCCATCTACAAATACAAGAAGTCAGAGTCAGATGGACAGTTCTGGTGACAGATGGATTGGAGGAAAGAGTCCAAAAGCTGAGATGATTTCAACTGCCAAAATAGTCTTGAATTCCTTTGGAACACCAACCATCACTAAATTAAGAAGAAATAAATGACTTTCTGGTTTTTATGAGGCAGTTTTTTAACTCATTAAGGATGTCTTCCTCTCATTGGCTTAGTCTTTAAAATTTATCTTCCTCTTGCATGCAAGAGAATCTTTCTAGCAAGAAGACTTGCTGATGGCAGTGAGCTATCCCTCCACCATGCGCAACCATGAGCAGGTAGACGTTATTTTCCCTTCCACTGCTAGTGGAGGGCTCAACATGCTGTGTGTAATCAATAAATTATGTGAGCAGTGGCTATTCTGCATAACAAGCTGCATTTTTTACAAGTCAGAATCCAGTTTATTACAGCATCTGTGTTTGGGTTTGATCTTTTTCTCTGTGTCACAGCATGAGAAACAATCATTCTTTGTCTGCCTTTGCCAAGAAAGAGGGACTCAGGATGGATGATTCAGTGGTAAGGTCTATGAGTTAAGCATCCCTCTGTTAGACTTCAGAAGTAAAATCCAGGTGCTGACAGTCTGTCTCAAAGAAATGAAGGACTTCCACAGCAAGAGCTGTGAATTGCTCTAGTGCACTAATTTGAGAAAAGGAGCATGCACAGCCGGTATAGGTGAAGAGCACTTTTGGGAAGAATTTGTGCAAGCATCATGTCCACAAGAGATCCTGGGTGTACCAGCATAACAGAGATGTTAAAGAAACAAAAAATGTACCTTTAATCTAACTGGACAGATTCAAGAGGAAATATATTTTTCCCTTTTTCTTCACACAAGGTGTATTTCTAAGTGCCTGCTCAATGGGAGGGCCAGCTTAATCACTTGAGTCAATATTTTAAGGGGAGAGCTGATTCTCCAGTAAAAAATGTCCAGGGGTGGGGGTTTAGATCTAACAGTGCTCCCAGGAAGCATGGCATCCCATGACCCGTGCTGAAGACAGCTGTGTCTGTCAGTTTTGACTCCCAGGATGGAGAGCCCTTCCTGGAGCAGGGCACCAAAGCAAAATCAAGCCTTTCCACAAAAGCAGTGTTTCTGACTCCTCTAGAGCACATAAAGTAGTGCCTTGAAGTATACTGGGGGTTGAGATGCAATCTCACCACCACTGGAAAGTATTCAACGTAGTTTTCTAAACTCCTATTAAGGCCCTTGACACTTGGTATTAAAGTTGTTCTGTCAGTCTCCCTCAACCTCTTCTGTTATGCTGAGCAAAAGCAGCAGCGCTGGGCTGTGCTATGTCACAGCTGCTGGCCAAGGTCACTGGCTGGTCCTAGAGCTGGTCTGTCATATCTGTCCAGGTAATATTTGCTGTCTTCTTTTTTGAGAAAATGAAGATTATATGATTGAGCTGTGTGCATGCTTGCAACCTTCTGATGAATCAGATAATTCACATGGGCAGTCATTTGTGACATGCAATGATGAGTTTCTCAGAGCCTGATGCTCAAGAGGTTATCTGTCCCCTGTTAGCAAGTTTAATAGCTTGTTCAATATCATACTTAATAATGAAACTAAATTATTAACGATTTCAATAAAGTATTTGATATTAACCAATTAAGATTATGAAGCCTACGGAAGCAATCAAGTACTTGTTTCTCTCCCATTCTATTAATAATTTAAAACAAGATAAAATGTATTACATTATTTTTGTCTTATCATTATGATTTTAAATTTATTGCTTAAACCATAGTAGGTTATGATTAGTAGCTGTACATACAGATCTTGATAAACCTCCATGTTTATTATAAGTTTGTAACTCAAGGCTTCAGGTATGCCCTGCAGAATATTTTCATAGCTTTTTCGTTGCGATATATCCTGTAACTTCGCAGTGATGTGCTGGTGATTATGTGTGGAAGAGGTCTTCATTAATAAAGGTAGTAGCTCTTTTAATAGAACTGGTTTTGCTCAAATACCTGCATGTTTTAGAAGCATTGTTAGATTGATAATTTATTTGGGATTCATGTCTGATTTCTGAAGAATGGCAAGTTCAGAGCCTGTGACAGCATCATGCATGTTCATTGCTTCCAGTCATGAAGCGACGGATGAAGTTCAGTGACTTCTCTCCCCATATTCTCCATTGTTGATATCTGGAGCAGCATCACTCAGTTCACTACTTGATGAACTGTACAGCTCGTATTAGAAAATCACTGCTTATAAAAGCAGTATAATTGGGACATAAATAGAAATAATATTGGCAGATAATATCAATAATCACTAGAAACCATGCGCTTACTAAATTACTTTTGTTGCATTGAGTTTAATAGGTACTTCACTACAACACCTCAGTTTTCATTAGCAGAGAATAATCTTTACTCTTTGCACTGACAGACCAACTCTTTTAGTCTCCATGTAAATTCAAGTGGTTGAAAGATTGTGATGAAGGATACTGGATTGTTTACTGCATCACTTGTCCATTACTGCCACATCTCAAGTGTACTTCCCTCTTTGTAAAACTACACCAATGATCTTTTCTCAGGTTAGATCACTGAAATAATCTTCTTTGTTTCTAATCTGGGATGATAAGCTCTAAATGAGGTTTGGGGGGGTAGGGCTTTCCACTTGCCTGCTGTAACCAGCTACTGATGATTGTATTGGAATTAAAAGTCTCTAGAGTTAAGCTGTTAATGCCATAAATGATTGATTTATTATCACTCTTTGGAAATGAGTTTATCATGGGAGGGTGCTGAAATGTCTCTGTAGAGTGAAGAGGACCAGTTCTCAGCTAAAAAAACCCAACCAACCAAACAAACAAAACCCAAAACAAAACAAATGAAAAAAAAAACACAAAACAAAAATAAAGTCTACAGATGAGGGAGGAATGATGCCAAGTCTTGGTGCAGGCAGCACAGCAGCTCTCGGTGGGGAACGACAGCCGCTGATCCGAGTGGTGGCACAGGAGCAGGGGTCCCAGCTGCTCCCTGTGGGAAGGTTTTCCTCCCTCCCTGTTCCCTCAGTATTCCTCTGGTTGGCTGTGCAGGACTGATTTTAATATTCCCATTAACGTCTAAAATGCCATGTTGCTGTTTCAGATCAGGTTGGAGGGAGGATTTTTGAGGAAGATAAGTTGTTTGCAGAAAAAAAAACAACAACTCTTCAACTTGAAAGCGCTCTTGACTACACAGCATCCCTCTGCTCAGGGACTGGATCTTCTGGGGACATGGTTTGCAGAATGACCTGTGTAATCTCGGTCCATATCAGCAGCACAAGTCAGAACTGGGCTGCCAATTGTAGCACCTTTTAACATGAAGAGCTTTTAAAATGCAAAATGCTAGAAATTTATGTACAGCAGACTCTAGATTAAACTATACTTGAAGAAGTAGTTGTACTTAATGCTGAAGAAGCCTTTGGGATACAATCCCATTTCATCCAACCTGTTTGCAAATTAATTATGCTAAGCCGGCTTTTTAATTACATTGCTTGAAGGAAGAGCAGCAGAATATGTAAATTCCATAAGAGAGAAAGCAGAAAGGTTTCCACTGCCAGTTATGGAGCTAAATTTGAGAAAGGCAGCTGAACCATGATGGGGCAGAGTGTGATTATATTAAATCAAATCTATAGAAACTCCCAAATTCCTCGTTTTTGCTTTTGTCAACGTCCTGCACTGCTCAGTTGTCTCAGATTGGGCATGACGTTTTTCCAGAGTTTTAAGACTTTCCATTATGCAGCTTTTGACAGTGATGTGACAGCCTGTAACAAGGTAAAGCACTTGGTTCTTGCTTGAGGTGGGATCCAGGACAATATCAGACTCACAGCACAGTGGAGGTTTCCACAGTGTGCCCAAATGTTTCTTGTGAGAAAACCAACCAAGAAGTGCCAGGTACCTCGTGTATGGCATCCACCACCACCATCTAGTGGTGGTTGCCTTCCAGTCTGATGGATAGCTGTTTGGAGAGTACTACGCAGAATTATCCTGGGAAAATTAAACTGGGAAAATTCTCACCTGAGGCTGTTCTACCTCAATACATTTCTGCATCATTTATTTGTTTGCTTAGTGAAAACATTCAAAGGAAAAAAAAAATTCTGTTGGGAGGTCTGTTCCTGTATAACAGCTGGAGACCCTTGTGAATGATCAGTATAGAAAGAAAAATGTGATATGAAAGAGCACTGGTATTTATAAGATATTACTGAATGCAGAATACTTGCAAATGTGACTCTTGAATGTCACGTACACAGTTACAAAAGCAAGTGGAGGAGTTTTTAAAAGGAAAATACTTTTTAAAAACCCAAATAAAACCCATGACTCCCTTTTTGGCATGTTTCTTATTCTGAGCAGTTTAAACAACACTGGTAGTTGTGAAGAAGAAGTACTTAAACCCATCATTATTAACTCTATACTATTCTTTTTAGACACATATCTGAATTGTCATTTTCACAAATAAATAACCTTCAGACAATCTGACTTTCACACATAAAAGTACTGTGCTTTATATAACAGCATCAAGAGCACACTGGTCAAGACAGAACCCAAAATATCCATACAAAATATCCATAAAATGCTTCAAGAGTCGTTCCAGGTTACTAAAGATTGTATTCAATTTACTTAACTTTGTCATGTTGGAGTCCAAACCAGGTATACATTGGACACCTCCAGTGATCACCACCTGAGACAATTGATCCTACCTATTCCAAACATACTCCTACTTTAAGAAGAACAATCTCTTGTTAGAGGTGACTGCTACTCTTCAGTCACTGTTGAGGGACACTTGATAGGTAGCCGAGATGGAATACTTGGGTTTGGAAAAGATAAAGTGAGATAAATTTTTTCCAAAAATCAAAGGCACTGTTATTAAAGAAAAAGAAAAGAAAAAAAATCACCATTTACTCTTATGAATCAAAACTGAATTTTTAAACGTGGCCTTTATTAAAAACAAACAAACAAAAAAAGACCACCCCTAAATAACATTATTTTATTTTAGTTAGAGAAATCAGAGCTTTCTGTTCTGATATGCAATTAGGTGGATTTGTCTTGTAAGTTGTAAAATAATCTCTCATTTCCTGAGGTGAATGTCAGGTATTTCACATGGGCTTTGGAAATCCAGACCTTTCTCTTATTGTAAAGAAAAGGCTCTGAAAAGGCAGCAATAAGGAGTTCTGTTTACTCATCATTTATGGGTGGACCCTTCATTCCAATCATGTGAATTCCAGCTTTAACCTATTCCCACACCATACTTCTCAATTGTCAAGTTGCTGTGACTCTGGAGAGGGACCCTGGGCTGAAGGGTGGGTCAGTGACATGTGGCCAGGCTGTTTCTGCAGCCCTGGTGTCCTTTGTGACCCCCTCGAGAGACAGAGTGGGACCAACAGCGCACATCTTAAATTCTTACCGGACCAAGATGTGAAAACCAGCTCCATATGGGGAAAGACCCATGCTAAGGTCAGCTTCTACACTGTCATCCTCTAGGCTTGTTCAGAGCACCTTTCTCCTTCTCAATCTCTTTTTTGAGGCCATGATCTTCTCTCTGCCTTCCTTCCCTGGCTGCACTTGTCTGCCCTTGCATCTGCTGGTCCTGGCTTTGTACTGCTCTTGTTGGAAGGAGCAGGGAGCAGCCCTAGGCCAGTGTGGACTGGTGTTGTGCTGGCACTTCAGTGGAACCATCAGCTGGGGGGAGCTGGCCCTTGGTCTGAGTTCAAGGCAGCAGAGTTACCACAGCTCTCTTTGAACTGTTTTTTGCTCTCTTTATCCTCTGTTCAGCCACAAAGATTTATTACCCTTGAGATATATCAGGTTGACTCTAATAGGAAATGAAGCTTTTTGGTAAGGGGGTAGAGATCCTCTGTCAAAACCCAGTCAGTCCTTGACCTTCCTGCTTAGACTTTTTACAGCATTGCAGTTCTGTTGATATGTTACGTTTTGCAGATACCACTAGCAATTAAACAAAGACCACCGTCTCATTCTACGTGGCTGCTAGACAGCTGTCATATATTAATGACTGGAGTTTGCCATGAGCAGAGCTGGATTAAAATGGGTGACCCACATGTGAATGACTTTGTATCTCATTTCCTCAAGCTATTCACTCCTAGACTTGTTTGAAATGTAATGCTGTTTCCTGGCTTGCTCTTATTAATCATGTTTACTGGTGTCCGCCTGCTTTAGTCAGTGAAATGTCTGGGATCGATATTTTATGGTCCTCTTTCTTGGATCACACACAATTTCTACCCACTCTAATTTTCATTCACTCTGGTTGACCTTAAGAGATCTAGAAACTGGATAATAAACGAGGAGTAAGAAGATCAAAGCTTTCTACATCTAGGTCACTAGTAATAATCCAGTGGTGGTCATTAGAGCATATGCTTAGCAGCCAATGTAAATTCTTTCAATCCCTTTCCTTGTGGTCACAAAATAAAATGTGCCTTTGCTTGATTGGCACTTTTGGTGACTTCAGAGGTTGTTTGACTAATTAAGAACAAATCTGTGAGCAAGGCATCTATTCAGGATTTGACCCTGGTTTAGTAAGCTGGTGACTGCTATTGTTTCTGTAAGATGGGAACCAAATAAAGAATCTGGTGTTGAAAAATTAAGATGCTCCAGGCTGTCAGTACAGTTTAGAGCTGCCTTGCCATGTGCTTCCATTCTGGGGGAAGATTGCTGGTGTGAAGGTCCTACAGAAAGCGTGCAGCTGCTGCATGTTTCCAGAGAACACTGAAGAAATAAAGGTTCTAGGCAGAGATCCAAAGCAGGATGTTGCCAGAGTTCAGCCTGTGTTTCGATCCACTAGCATACAAATTTTCCAGACAGACTGGTTCAGCAGTTGAGATGGTTCCACCCCAGCTCCTGGACAAAGCGAGTGAGACACATGACACATACATGTGTAAGAGGCAGCATTTTGTGTTGCATAGCTGCTGCCAGATGCCAGATGCCATGAAGGAACAGAGAAATGCTTTGAGTTTTGTCATGCATGCTTTTGGAAGGAGAGTGATGTTATTAGCAATGAGATTGTCTCCTGAAATGGAAATACATAATTCAGTTTGTGGTTCAGTTAGTTCTATTAAAACTTTGTCTTTATTTCTGCTGTCAAAATATATTTAGAACAAAACCTTCAAGTTGAAGGCAGGAAAGATTAAATTGCTTTTATCTTTTCAAGTTAAACTGAAAAGAGATGATGGTGGAAGGAGCTTTGGAAGGTACAGCAGTTCTGTAGCCTCCTTGCATCCGCTCTCAAGGCGGGGAAGGACATGCCCACAGGATCTTGATGCAAGCTAAGGAACATGGGACGACCTTTCTTCCAGTGTCATAAATGTTTCCAGTGAAAATGGTCGCTATTTGCAGGGCCCCAGAGCTCTGCCAATTCCCTGAAGCTTCTTGGGATGCTGCCTAGCTTTTAGCAGCCCAGAAGTGTTGAGCAGCTTCAGATGCTGGGACGGTCTGAAACTGCCCCCCGCTGTGGGAGCTCCTGGAAGGTCCTTCACACTTCATACTCTCCCTCACCCTGGAACAATCTTTAAGTAAAGCTGAAAATCTGGCATTAAACAGTGCAGTGCAAAGCAATGAATGGCACAGTGTTCAAATGCAAATGACTAAGTATGTGGTTGGGCCTTGTTCAGAAACATAACACAGACATAAAAGCCTCATCTTAGCTCATCAGTTGGCCTTGGCATTTGTTACTAATGCCTAAAACCAGAAACCAACCTTTCCATGGAGAATTTGGAAGAAGATCAAATTCATGATCCAAAGTATTTGGAAACCAAGATCCCACCTGCTTTACATGGAAACTGTAATTCCTGGGCTTTTTTGAGAAGCCAGAAATTTGCCTTCCCTCTCAGTAGTGTGCTATTTGCTTTCATGGCTTGAGAGCTGTAGATGATTCAGATGTGATAATTGTTTCCAATATCCAAATTCAAAAAATGCTGTTTCTCATAGTTGTGCTTGGACTTCTCAGTAATCTTCCTGGGGAGAGTTACGTGCTTCCATACACGCAGTGTGAATAACAGGTGGCTCCTCCCAATGTCAGTATGTTGTGTAACTGATGTCTGTATGTTGTATAACTGATTTGCACCGAAACAATGAGCTTTGCACCTTCTGGCATCAGTCCTGGACATATTGTTCATGTGCTGTTTGACTGCAGTGCATGGGCAGCCACCCTAGTGCTTCTGGTATACGTTATACAGGCTGTGCCTCACTGGGAACTCAGTCTGCAAATGCAGGATGATCCTGTATCTGGGAATTTGAGTTTTCATAAAGCCTACTTAAAACAAATTCCATGCTGTTTTCACCTGATAGTCCCAAGCAGATGGATCCAAAAAGTAATAAAGTGATAGGTCAGGTATAAAAGCTGGTAAATGGCTTATTTATGTGTGATCCCACGAGCTCATTTGTTTTGTTGCTTGGTTTTGCAGGTTCTCTGGTGTCCACCCATGTGCGTAGGTTGTGGGATTAGATTGATGCCAGCAAAGCACTTTGGGATCACTCAGAGTTCTGTAGGTGTGAAAACAGTTCTTTTTAAATTGAAAACCTGTTATTAAGTACACATCTTACAAATTGGTATAGCTGGCTACATCTACAGATTGTTGTTCCTCCTGAGACAATGAGAATGTTGATATCTGTCAGGGGAAAAGCACAAACTGGTTTGCTGTGACTAGAAAATGTACCTTGCCCTCTTGCGAAAACACAGCTCTGCTACAAGAGAAACAGCCAAGGATACATTTCAGTTGAAAAGTCAACATATTCTGGCACTCCATAATTATAACTTAGGTTAGTTGTTGCTTTAGACTGACAACTCAGTGTGCTCACAGGACAACACAACCAGCTCTTTCCTATTTATGTACACAAGGTAGGAAAAAACCCATCTTTTTTTTCCCCTTGGCTCTGCAGTCATCCTAGATTTTAGTCACTTCATGAGCATGCTGAACTATGCTGTCGTTGTATTGCTGTGACAGCTTCATTTGTATTTCAGGTTCATGACAGGTCTCAAACACATGATGCTGTGGCCTCAAATTTACATCACATTCAAGCTTCAGCACCACACCATCCCTTTCTCTCCCTGTATTTCAGATCAGCATTTGAAATATGTAGTTGTAGGTTGCAGATATTTATGTATGTCACTGGATGTGCAAAACAGGACTGTCTTGTTCACTGGTAAATCTGGAAGGTCTATAGGTACATCATCAGTTTAAGACAAAATGTGAAAAGAGAACTTTGTATTTCAATTGAGAATTAAAATCTTATTCTTCACTGAGATACTCATGTGTTCAGCCTGTGATCATGCAAATCTTCATAACCCCAAGAAATCACAAAGTTCTCACCTGGAATGGGATTTGGGTCACGTCTACTGTTGGGCTTTATAACCCACCTTGGGATTTATCATCCCACTAAGAGGCAGCATCTCTCTCCATTGAGCAATGAGCATTGAACTGGTGTTTGTTGGGCTAAATGGGACAAAGCATTTAAACACATCAGCTCACAAAAACATTTTTTCAGTGAACAGTGCTACCAGAAGAGAAGATAGTGTATTCCCAGATGAAGGAAGGTCGTGTGGCACCAGTTGGATACCAGGACTTTTCCACAGCTGAGAGGATGTTCAAAATGTACTGAATGAGAGAAGCCAGCTATAAACATTTTAAGGGCAGGGCTGGAAAAAGTATTGATGCTGACAGCAGGTAGAAGTGATTAAATTTGAGACCTTCTTTCTCTGCCAGCCAGGCTTTATTTGAATTGAATTTAGACAATTTTCTTTGTGAATAATTGGACAGCTGTGAAAAATCTACCTTTTTCAGTGCTTGCTTTGAGTATATGCTCACTGTTTCCCATGTGATGAGAGCCAAAACCTTGACACAAGGAGCTTCCAGCTGGCAGACTTCTGTGAAAATACTTCTGTGAAATTCAGCTTTGGGAGCTTCCAAAGAGCTGGCGGTCTGCTGACATTCTAACAGGAGAAACTGAGCTATTGGAGGTGCCAACACTTGTGCAAGAAAGGAAGAACAGAGCTACCTCAGGAAGCAGTCTTTGATTGACATTCATAGATTTCAGGGAAGTAAAATACTGCTCTTAACTGTGTCTTCTTGGGTGAGTGCTTAAAATGTTGAATTTGAGAGCTCTGGAGCTGTGGTTTAGGATTTTGCCTTCTTTCTCATGCAGTGTCTGTCTGTTCCCAGGGTCATAGCAGATGATGCTGCTAAATCTACCCTGGCAGCTGGACTGGGTATTCTCTGGGCTCCATCCCAGGTGCAGCAAGAAATGCCAGTGTTGTTATTTCTAGCTGGACCCTAGACTCCAGCCTGGCACATAAGCTTGTCTGTATTTTGACAGCACTAAAAAGTATTGGCACCCATTAGCTTGGTAGGCTATTGTTTTTCTTTAGACATGTCCTGTCCATATTTCAAGTTTCTTCTCTCCTATTTTTTAACAGGACTAGACACAATTCTCTTGTGTTTCTTGTTCAGTCAGTATTTGTTACTTCTTCAGAGACTGGCTGCTTTGTAGAAGGTCATTTCCTGGCCATATTTCACCCTTAGGTGTTTGGATGTCACTGAGGAAAGATGCAAAAAATTTTGAGATTTTTTTATGAGAAAGTCTGATTGTGAGTTTTGTTATTCAGATGTTGCCACTCCTTCATAAAGATCTCATGCTATAAGAAGAGGGAGGTTGTCGTGTTTTTGTAAGAACATTAAACCAGTTGAAATGCCAGCCCTGTCATATATTTTTAAATTAGATGTCACATGGCGTCTCTGTGAAACTCGTTGCAATATAGAGACAGCTGCCATAAGACAGTGGTTGTTCATTGAATGCCTCATACAAATGGATTATTAAATGTTTAGAGTCTTTGACCTCTAAAATCCTTTGATCATCAAGAAGATTCTAAGATAGGAGTGTGTTGAGAAAATGCAGTGGAGGAGGAATTTCAGAAAAGCCCCCATGCTGGAGAAAAGGCCTGCCTCTTACCTCTGTGGTAATAGCAAACAATTGAGAGAATGCTTTCTTGTTTAATTCTCATCTTCTTGTGACCTTGGTTTTGATATTTTTCATTCGTTTCAGAATTTAACACCTTTCTAAAATAAATTCATTAATTCTTATCCTTAATTACATCCGGTATGAAATATGAGTCCATCAAGTAAGTGTAAAATATATGTTGTTGCTGTGCCTCTAGAAACAACTTGTCTTTAAGAGAGCATTAGATGCAGTCAGCTCTCAGAGGAGATATGAAAGAACTTGTGGATGTCAGGAACTGGGCTGTATCCTCCAGCTGTAAACTTTAAAAGGATGCTTTGGGAACTGACTTCACCAAGAACAGTGTTCCTGGGAGACTCTCTCTTGGCAAGCATTAACCATAATCCTTTGGGAAGGCAGTTGGTGGCATAATAGGTTGACCATGATTACACTGTTTATTGTTCAACCATTAATGCTTTTTATTCATCTTCATTGACTCTGGGGTACAAGAATATTAAGGATGATACAGTGTGCTGCTCTCACAAGATAAGAGAGTGAACTTCTCCAAGGCTCATATCACTGATCAAGCCTCCTTTGAGTTCTCACCCCAATAGCAAGCTCCTTTTTTGGCATTATTGTTGTTACTTTGTTCTTGTGTGCTTGCTAAGGACTGAGTATCTGTTGTTGTGTATTCGTCAAAGCCTACAATCTGATTTATTTAACATGTTTACCAGAATACTTGAAGGCGGTAGAGGAACACAAATCTATTACTCATAATCATTAATCAGTGTGGAAAAGTAAAAGTTGCTTCCCAGTGTGGGATAGTTACTATAATTAACATGTTGGGCAGTTCAAATTGCATCACTCTACATTTTTGAATGAGTTTATGAGGTAATGTTTATTAATGGGAAACATTGATTATGATCCATCCCTCTAGTTATGCTTTGCCATGCCTATAAATAGATCTTGTATTTTGCTACTTGCGATTTTATTTAGTTGGACTTCCAGGTTTTTAGAGATTTTTTTGTAAAAATGATGGGAAAAGTTCATATAGACCTAATTTTGAAAAGAAATTTCACCACTCCAGAGATGAAAATTCACTCCAGTGAAGAAATCCATTTTACATTTGTCAGGCTCAGAATTTTATGCACAACTGAAGTGGAGCGGGGATCTTCAGCTGGTCTGGTGCATAGGGGGAAACTTAATCCAAAGGAAAAAATGTAGCTACACTAAGCTTCTGTGATAAATAAAGTAGCAAAGAATCAACACCGGGGACCTGTATTGCTTAAGTGCTTTTTGTTGTGTCTTCCTTTCAGATGACTCCCAATTATGTTATTGAAACTTTGGCACTGTAATGATGTCAAATAGTGCACACAATGAGATATCCTGGAGTTGGAAGAATGGACATGGATAGTAGCTTTCTTTCAAGCATGCAGATTGATGCTTTTTTTATGAGTATAGTTTTCCTTCACTTTTTAGGAAAAGATAATTTTTAATTAAAGGTAACTCATTTTCTGCAGGTTTTAGAATGTATCTTATACTATCTCTTTTTATGGTCTTACTGCATTCTAGTGTGAAGTTTTTTGCAGACTAAGTAGATGAATGATTATAAGCTCTTGAAGGAACCAAGTGGCAGGTAAACCCATAGCTGGTTGACTTTTTTGTAACAGAAGAGGTTCCTCTATTCATATTTTTTTGCATCAGTAGTAGTTTAATCGTGGAGAAAAGGAGCTGAAATTCAAAGTTACCATGCACTGAAGGATTTAAGGTTACATCAGCAGGGAAATGCAGGAGAGGAGACAATCTTGCCTCTCACTTGCAATGCTCTTGAGTCAACAAGCAGCATGTTCCAGTTCATTGTAATAGGTTTATGGATTTCCCTAAAATAAGTCCTTGTGATCATGTCTGATTCTTGGAAGAGTGGATAAACCCATAGAAACTCACTGGAAGCTGGGTTACAAAGTTACCCTACTGAGGAAACAGAATCTGGTAAATTTCCCTCTCCAAAGATGCAGTTCATGGAATATCACAAAAATCTGCATCCCCCAAGAGTTGATTTGAGTTGATTGGGATGAAATCTGGGAGGAATTCTACTCTATGGGATGACACTGTATTCTTTAGCTGGCCTCATCCCTGAAAAGGAGACACCTTTGGGAACTATCTAGTACTGAGCATCACTAGTATCAATACCCACATTTTCTCTTCATTGGCTGAGCACAGCCAGTACCAGCTCAGCAATGGCATGTTCAGGGAGATGCCATCTCTATGTGAAAGCAGTTATCCATATGGCCCACAGGGAAGTTTTCTGCATCTCTTTGTACAGAGGGAAAAGAACGCAAAGTATAGAAAAAATAAATTGTATATGATGAGGATTTTACCTTCTTGTACCATTTTAGACAAGGAACAAGAGCGTGATGCTCATTTTTATGATTCAAGACATCCTTTGACAGTCTTTGTTCAAGACATCTTGCCCTTAGGGGAGCTGGTCTGTGAGGCTAAAGCCACGTGTACCTGAGAGCTGTCACTGCTTGAATACCTGTGGTTTATTCTAGACCTGCCCATACAGCTTCTTAATTCCCAGAAGGTGACACAATGGGTTGCACCACTCCTGTCTTCTTTCCCACCCTTGTGAAAATCCTTTCAAGTCACTTGAAAGCCTCCTTGCACTGTATTTTCCTCTTTGTTACATATTGAGCTTTAGGTGTTATCCAAATGCTGCTCAACCAAGATTCCTAGATATTGTGGCTATCAATAACAGCAAAAATAATTATCCGTGTAGAACTGCAAACGTGCACAGCATGTCATGTAAATAAAAGTGGATTTTCTTAAACATCAGTGAGTTTAATTGCATTGTCCCATTTCTAAACAAGAACTGATTTAGTCCATCCCCTTGATGTGTGTCTCTGTAGATTTGCACATATAGATTCCCTAGGTGTATATATAGGTATAGATGCATGATCCCTTGCACCAGAATGCTGGTATTTCAAGGCTTTTTATATCCTGTTGGGCTTGTAAGTCTTGGCCTTGACCTTTGAAAGGGATTATGTTATTTGAGAAGGATAGATATGAACAAAACTACACTTTCTTTGAAAGCTGTCTTCTTAAAACAGCACTGTGGTAAAAGAGCCTTTTTTATTAATATTAGTCTCCATAAGAACAGAATTGGAAGGGTTACAAAGGGATGAAACTCATAGGCTGTACAGAATTTTTGCAAGGCTACCTGAAAACTTATCAGCTCTCAGCTTCATTGCAGAAGAAAGGCTTTAAGACAGACCTTGCAGCAATTAAAAACGCAGGCCTGATTTTAAATGATTCAAAATCTCATTTCAGTGCAGTTCCTCTGTGAGTTGCTGGATTGCTTTCAAACTCAGTACTGAAAATAAGAGTCAATAGGATATGCCTAGGGACAACAGGAAAAAAAAACTGTGCAAGCTGTTGCCCACCTGTCTCTTTTGTATTATGTCAATTATTGCTGCTCTTGATGCCATCCTTCCCAGCTCTCCCCTTTCAGTTTGGGGTCTATTCCATTCCCTTACCTCTTCTCCCATTTGGGAAGTATCAGTTCTCTGATAAGCCCTGCTACAGCCATTTTCCTTCTCTTTTTGCAGTTTCCTTTCTGCAGTACCAGGCTATAACAACTCCATATGTAGAGGAATTTTAGGAGGACACATTACATAAGTATATGAGACAGTCAGATATTTCAGGCACAAGTATTTTTTCTGTTGTTCCATCTGTATATTCATGAGATGGTTGTCTCAGACTTTAGCAACTCGTGTTTCAAATCCCTTTTTGGCTGGAAATGGCACTTACTGACGTTTCTATAGTCCTGTTCTTTTGGGAAATTTGCACTAAGGACTTCACGACACAGCAGGCATAGCATTCAAGTTAATACTCTGAACCTTGGGAGCTAAACTTGATTGGGAAAATAAAGTCTCCTTCCAAAATGAAAAGGAGTCAGATGATTTTACTGGGGGAGAAAAAAAAGGAGGTAAAAAAAAGGGAAATGTCCCAGCATATCCTCCATTTGATATGTTCCCAGATTCCTGGAGAGGTAACATGGTGTCAAGAAAACAGAAGCTGTAATTAGGCCAGGACATAGCCACAATACAGCAGGATCCTGATAGCCCTGTGCTGTCGCTGACCTTGGGTAGTGGAAGACTGTGCCAAACTTAAAATAAATTAAGTGTTCCAGTGCTGCTGCTCAGTTAAGGAAGATCAAAAAGAAATAACATTTAATCAGTGGTAGTTGTGGCGTTAAGCACTAGCAATACTAATTGTTTGGATGAGAATTCTCCCTGAAGATTTTTTTTATTATTAGCTCTGAGTAATAGCTGAGCTGCTAGTGTATTGACCTATAGCACTACCACAGCTCAATTAAGTTTCTTATTGTCCAAATCTAATCAGAGAAAAGCCGGGATTGAAAATCGATTCATTTCCTGCTATTTAATGACTAATTCCCCACAAATGTGAATATAAAGATTAACTTTTCAGGTTGAATGTTTTTTTAGAGGTAGACTCTGCCAGATGAGTGTTTGTGAAGAAGAAGCATGGCTCCTCTTTTCCCATCCATCTTCCTCCAATCTCTTGACATATTCTTGCTTTTTAGAGTCTTCTCTTACCTTAGCCTGTGGTTTGTGCTTGTTCTCTGATCTCTTAAGTCATGTCTCACACGATTGAAAGGAACTGGTATTGATAATGGTCAGCTCCTAACTTCTCAAATATTTCTTCTCCATATTCTTCAAATGAGCATTTCAGTGCTGATTAAAAGACCTGCAAGACAGATCAGTTTAGTCCTTAAACATAATGTAAGGTCTAGTCACAATCTGAGGTCTAGGGGAGACTTTGCTGATCCCACTTCAGCCTGTACAAGTTGTGAATTTTCCAGGTGAACACAAGTTACATTTCCTGGCTCATCTAAATATTTCTTCTTTATGTAAAGAGCTAACAGCTGTTTATAAACCTCCCCATGTGTCTCTGCATGCACACGTGTTCACAGCACTAAAGCTACTGAGCAGACATGAGCAAACATCCATGAGGTTTGGCAGCTCTCCCCCTTTCTTGCCAGCTCTGTGGCTTCCACTGCTGCTGCATCTGACATCACCAGAAATCTTTTTTTGTTTTTATCCTCCCAGTGCACCTCTGAGGTGTGGACAGCTCACAGATTTACACATGGAGAACTGAGTCCTGGATCTAAAGAGACATTTAGATTCTGGTCTTTGGTGGTCCACAAGATTATCTTTTCCAGAGGCTCAGCCCCGTGGTTTAGCTGCTGCTAGACCTACAGACTGACAGCTGTGGTGGTGCCTTCTGCTTGGGACCCTCTGGCAGGCTGAAGCCAGGTGGCTGGGATATTTCTACTTTAGGTGAGATATTTCTACCTTACAGTGCAGATATGCTGGAGAGTGCAGCAGTCAGATCTCTACCAGCACAAGGACAGATGTGTGGCTGTATCTTTTTGTGCTGGCCTTGTTCTGCCCATACTCCGTGAGTTTTCATTTTTGCAAAGAGCTGGTGGCAGGGATAGGCTGCAGCCCTGCAGATCACCCTGGTACCAGAGTGGCACAACCTTCCAACAGGTCCTGACAATCACAGCCTGGAAACCTCTTCCGCTTCTCATGGCTTAACACATGAGGTGCAAGAGTACAGTGCTTTGTAGTAAATTATTTTTTTCTAAAGGAGACAGCTAAAGAGCTATTTTTTTTCTCATCTCATCAACTCCTGTGTTTGTGCTGCTGGCAGGAATTCAGAACTTCATCTTCTTGGAAAATTAGTGAGGAGAAACCTGCTCCCCATTATGGTAGGCACTGCTCCCCAAAGACCTCAGTTCCACGGAGCTGTAAGACCAGGCTAGATCAGCAGCTATCAGCATCTGGGTTCAACTTTAAGAGGTTTGCTATTAAAAAAATATGTGTCTGAGTTTCCAAAAGCAGCCAAACTTTCTGATTCTCAAAGTGCTCATGTTCTTCACTTACAAAGTTAACGTGGATGCCTTGCAGACTTGCAAAATAAAACACAAATGAGAAGGGTAAGTAACTCCTTCCTAAAGCATTACAGCATCCAATGTTGAAGGTTTTTCCCATGAGAGCCAACTGCTTGGCTTGTTTTTATGGGCTGGCCCTTGACAATGCTTGTTCTGCTCCCTGCATTGGCTGTGCCCCCTCATTCCCCTTCTCTGCTTTAGCTCTCAGCAGAGCTGGTAGTGCTGAGCCCCAAACAGGGCATCTCCTCTGATAGGGGAATCAGCAGCTGCTTCTTCCATCTTCTCCAAGCCTAGGATACAGAGGCCCTGTGCCATCTCCTGCTTTCCCAGCTCCTGTTCTGTGCTCCAGTTCCCATGCCAGCTCTGGAAGTCCTTGCATCAGTGACCGAGTTGTCACCTGGGCATGTGCAGGCAGCATGCCCTGCTTTCTGTACACTAGTGTAATTCTAGTTTTCTCAGTTTATAGCAGAATTTCCCTTTTAATGGAAATGCATCTCAACATGTCATGATAAAACATCACATGGAAAACAAAGCACTACTTAGGCCAGTCTTTAGGTTCGCTCCATCCCATCCTATTAAGGATGGATAAACCTTTTCTTACCTAACCCCTCTCTATCTTTGGGGATTTTGAGGAAGTTGATTTTGTTTCTTTTTTGTCTTTAGCCATGCTAAAATTTTGTTTTAGCCACATGCTAAAATTTTAACCATATGCTTTAGCATATGCTTCATGTTTTTGGAATTTTTCTGTCCCAAAGATGTTCTGAATAAATTGATCACTGAGTTGCCTGTGAGCAGCATCACTTCAAAGAGGCTAAAGCAGCTAAGGCAGCTGCAGCCAAGCAGATAAATATTTCCAGGTATTTGATCAGTTTTCCCAAGAGTTATGTACAATTTGTAGGTTTTATTTGCTAGATGATCTGATTCCAGGACTGATTGAATGCCCCCCATACACCAGAAAGGTGTCCAGAAACACAGTGGGAGCTAACAATCTGCAATACAATCCTCATACAAAATTTAGAAGCACATTAAGGGATTTTTTTTTTTAATCTTCCTTTTTCTTTTCTTAATTGGCATTTGACTGTAGAGATAACACTTGCTTCACACTCCAGCATGTTGATCTAACTGGCTAGAAAATACACAGACCAAGCAAGAGATGAATCCTAAAATGGTTTGGGTTGAAAGGGCCCTTAAAGATCATCTAGTTCCAACCTCCTGGGATGGGTAGGGACACCTTTCTCTAGACCAGGGAGACCTTTCACTAGATGAGACTAGAGAAGCAGAAAAAAAGGAATGAACAGTGTTGGGCCCCGCATGGAACTGGCTGGTATAGTTGGTCTTGATTTTTGTATGAAAAGGGTAAATCAGGAGACAGTGCTGGTGCATGGAGTGCCCTATTCAGTGGCAGGTTGTAGTAGAAGGGAACTCGTTGCTTTCATGTTGTTCAGATTGATCACCTGGTCAAGGGTTTTCAGGGAACACTAAAAGCTGAAAGTGTATCTGAAAATCCCAGTTATGTTTCTTTACTTTTTTTCTGAAGTATTCACTGAGGTCATGCAACAGGCAGACTGAACCGCCCTCTTCGTATTCCCTCTGACAAAAAAATTGGTTTATCTTTCAGAGATCCCTGTCTCCCATTGCCACTTGGCTTAGACTGCTCTGAAAGTAGTTAAAGCCTGTGCCTGTATACTTTGCTAAGGCCTTAGTCTGTTTTAATAGTCAAAAAATGTTTTACCAGAGCTGGCATCTTTTGCTCTGTAATTGTTTTAGTTTTCTTTACTTCATGTCTTATTTATGAATAGTTTCAAAACAGGCCAATGGAAATAGTCAAGTAGGTTTTTAAACATGTTTTGACAGTGTTTTTGAGTTGTTCTGAGCTAAAAATAATAGAAATCAGCAGGTACAGACTGGAGAACAATGTCTTCAGTCCCTAAAGGACCTTTTACTGCATTTGCTACCTACAGGGAGACAAATAGAAAAAAAAAATTAAAAGGTAACAGTTCCATATGATGCTGTAAAGGCCAAGACTTAGCTGAGCAGTGCCACTGTCTTCTTCACCTCAGAAAAGAAAAACTCATGGTCTTGTCTGTGATAAAAAAATTAGAAGAATGTTTTTCTCACTGCTACATGAGGCTAATGGTGTGACCAGCAAAGAGGTAGGCACAGCTTGCTGATGCTTCTCCAGTCGAACCCTGAAGAATATGTTCCAGAACAACTTAAAAATGGTCTTCAGCATCTCCAGCCACTGACCCAGCCTGGTTCCCCACTTCGTTCTTGGACTCTTGTAGGTTTTTGGGTGCCTGACACTTCTTTTCCTTTTGTGTAGGCATGCTTTTTCATTGTACTTTCTTTCTTTGCTCTCACCAGTATGTTTGCACCATTTCTGTATTTTGGTTTTATGGGCAGTGAAAAAGAATAGTCCCAGTTCCCTCCAGGTATTTAGCTTTCTTTTATAGAGACTGTAGAGTGACAGTCACAGGAACAGATATCAGGTACCATCCTCAGCAGCAGTCAGCTCTGAGCAAAAATACTTGGAAGACTGTAAAATTTTGAAGTGTTTTGTTCTGTTACACATACGTCATGGGATAGTCGTCAGCACAGACTTAAAAAGCAAAGGATTTGTCCTTTCAGCTTTGAACAGCCAGCAGACCCTCAAGAATAAAAGGTGAGGGAGATGGAATTCATGGTGGAATACAGGCCATGAGAGCCACTTCTTAACTCTCAGCGGTGAACTGGAGAAGTGCACATTCATCTACACATACACAAAAATTAAATATCACCTGTGTTAACATTCCGAGCCAGTACAGGAATTGGAGGGGGAGGTTGATCATAGAGAAGAGGAAGTGGTGAGGAACCTGAAAATAACATTCAGGTTTTGGATAACATTTGCAAACTTTGTTCTGATCCTGAATGCCAGGATGTGAGCCCCTGGAGCCTTCCCATGGAGGGAGCTCTCCTTGCTTTGACAAAAGGCTGAGGTTGTCTCTAAAAGAACAATTGAGCAAGGTCTGTTAACTGTGGCCACTGAAGTGCTGAATTATATCAGAGAACCCAGATATCTTTGTATCTGTTGATGAGTCCAATCATGATCATATTTAAAGGCCAGAAAGCAGAAAGTACAGAAGGAGCTGCAGCAGTACCTCGACTGCTCCATCAGTTTTGATTATCAAAACAGAAACAGGGCTTGGGTTCAGTACAGGCACAGAAGTTACATTTTCAGGAGGAGACAATACCAAATGCTCTTTCAGGGAAAACAGAAAGTTGAAAGGAAACTTTCAGGTTGGGACCCCTACAGCCACACAGCAGTGGCTCCTGATATGACCCACACAGCCACATAGAGCAAGCAGCTGGCTGAGCTCTAAGTTTTGCATTTTTACATCAAGACACAGCTCTGGATGGGGAAATGGAAAATTGTAGCTCCACTTCATCTGCCACTGAAGACTGTTCTTCAAGCTTGCATTATAAATGCAGTACTTCATAAGAACTGGAATTTTAAAAAGAACAAAATAAGATGACTCTCATATGGGTAGTAATGAATGTTTATATTTTAGGAGCAGCAAAACCTCCATGAAATTGTGCTGGGAATATAATTACAAACATTGTTTGTGTATGGTCTCTGAACTTCAGTAGGACTTCAGCAGAACTTCAGGACTTCAGTTTCAGTTTAAAACCCCCTTTCTTTAGGGGTGTGTTTTCTTGAGTCTGCCCAGCAGAAAGAGCAACTACCTGCTCAAATGTCTTAAACCATACACTTTTTGAGGGGAAAATATATCAGCTGAAAACCTATATATAACTGACAACCTGCTAAGTATATCAACTGAAACCTAAATATTTTAAATGACCATAAATGTTATGTCATTTAAAATATTCTGTTAGGCCACAGTCAATTGCAGTGTTCACTGAAGGATATTAGCATATTAAACATGAAAAGCATTGCACTGTATTGTTTAACTGAATCTGTGTTTTCATCTTGTGATGTTGGTCAAGTTTTCAACTTGAATGTTGGTTGGCAGAACGGAACATATGTTCATGTGGGTTTTTTATGTTACATGTGGAATTTTTTTTTAAATACATGAAGTTATATAACAACAATCCCACACATATACTTGGTTGCAACATGTCATGGGCTGGTTAAAATTCTCTTAGAATGCACCCTGGCTTCTGTATTTCATAGTCAAAGAATATTACAGACAATCTGCCAATTACATACAACTTCATTTTAAGATTAATCTAGTTAATTAAGCTTTAAAGTAACATTATGTATATTTGTATTATAGCTTGTGGGAAAATGAGAGATTTTAGTAGAAATACATTTTTAATAATCATTCCAGTGTAACTGTTAGGGAACCTTGCACTGCAAATCCTCAGTTTCCCACAAAGCTCACCAGCCACTCTTCATAAAAGCCTCACTTTGGTGTTTCACAGTCAGGTATACAGCTCTCTCCTTTGCATTACCACAGTTCTATATATTATTTTATTTTGCAGTTCTTTCCATATGGAGATGCTTCTAAGTTTGCCCAGCACGCCTTCCGAACCTTTGATAAAAATGGAGATGGGACCATTGACTTCAGAGAGTTCATTTGTGCTCTGTCCATCACCTCACGAGGCAGTTTTGAGCAAAAGCTGAACTGGGCCTTCAACATGTACGACTTGGATGGTGATGGTAAAATTACAAGAGTGGAGATGCTGGAAATTATAGAGGTGAGATCAATATGACACTCAAAAATGTCACAATGTTAATAAAATTTGATTCCTTGTTCACACAGACTTTAGATTTTAGGTTCACCAGAGGCTGTACGGTTCATTAAATGCACATTACACACATTAATCCTGCACTGACTGGTGCCCAAGTGCTACAAGCACACTAACATGGTTGTTAATAGATGTAATCTTGGAGAACTGCAGAGGGTACGTATGTGCATATAAGCTTTTAAGTATCCTGAGATTTTTTTTTTCCCGTGATGAATGGATTAATCCCAAGAACAGCACAGCAGAGGATTTACAGAGCCCATCTCAAAGTCACTTGCCACCCGTGAAATTATTGGACTGTAGCTCAAGTAGCTGAAGCCTTACTGGAGATTAACTTCAGATGATTACAGAAATTTACAAGGATAACAACACGCTATTTTAAGTGAGCTCTCACAGATGGGCCTTAAGATGACCACAACATGTAAGAGGAAGGATAAAGTTTACCACCTTCGTCATTTGCCGGCAACTTGCCACAGTAGTTAATACCAGATTGTGCCCACATGTACACACAGAAACATATTTAAAGGTGGTGACTTCTAAAACTAATTATTCAGAATTTATGTGAAATATGTCAACTAAACAATTGATCCAGAGAGTAAGTTACAAGAGTTTTACATTGTGGAACAGGAAGCCAAAGAAATTCATTCCAGGATGCAAAATGTATCCATCAAAATAAACCTACATCTAAAGAAAGTAAAATATATTCTTCCTTGTTTTAAGTTATCTGGACTTTGGATTCTAAGAAAACAAATTCAAAACAAAANTACATGTGGAATTTTTTTTTAAATACATGAAGTTATATAACAACAATCCCACACATATACTTGGTTGCAACATGGCATGGGCTGGTTAAAATTCTCTTAGAATGCACCCTGGCTTCTGTATTTCATAGTCAAAGAATATTACAGACAATCTGCCAATTACATACAACTTCATTTTAAGATTAATCTAGTTAATTAAGCTTTAAAGTAACATTATGTATATTTGTATTATAGCTTGTGGGAAAATGAGAGATTTTAGTAGAAATACATTTTTAATAATTATTCCAGTGTAACTGTTAGGGAACCTTGCACTGCAAATCCTCAGTTTCCCACAAAGCTCACCAGCCACTCTTCATAAAAGCCTCACTTTGGTGTTTCACAGTCAGGTATACAGCTCTCTCCTTTGCATTAACACAGTTCTATATATTATTTTATTTTGCAGTTCTTTCCATATGGAGATGCTTCTAAGTTTGCCCAGCACGCCTTCCGAACCTTTGATAAAAATGGAGATGGGACCATTGACTTCAGAGAGTTCATTTGTGCTCTGTCCATCACCTCACGAGGCAGTTTTGAGCAAAAGCTGAACTGGGCCTTCAACATGTACGACTTGGATGGTGATGGTAAAATTACAAGAGTGGAGATGCTGGAAATTATAGAGGTGAGATCAATATGACACTCAAAAATGTCACAATGTTAATAAAATTTGATTCCTTGTTCACACAGACTTTAGATTTTAGGTTCACCAGAGGCTGTACGGTTCATTAAATGCACATTACACACATTAATCCTGCACTGACTGGTGCCCAAGTGCTACAAGCACACTAACATGGTTGTTAATAGATGTAATCTTGGAGAACTGCAGAGAGTACGTATGTGCATATAAGCTTTTAAGTATCCTGAGATTTTTTTTTTCCCGTGATGAATGGATTAATCCCAAGAACAGCACAGCAGAGGATTTACAGAGCCCATCTCAAAGTCACTTGCCACCCGTGAAATTATTGGACTGTAGCTCAAGTAGCTGAAGCCTTACTGGAGATTAACTTCAGATGATTACAGAAATTTACAAGGATAACAACACGCTATTTTAAGTGAGCTCTCACAGATGGGCCTTAAGATGACCACAACATGTAAGAGGAAGGATAAAGTTTACCACCTTCGTCATTTGCCGGCAACTTGCCACAGTAGTTAATACCAGATTGTGCCCACATGTACACACAGAAACATATTTAAAGGTGGTGACTTCTAAAACTAATTATTCAGAATTTATGTGAAATATGTCAACTAAACAATTGATCCAGAGAGTAAGTTACAAGAGTTTTACATTGTGGAACAGGAAGCCAAAGAAATTCATTCCAGGATGCAAAATGTATCCATCAAAATAAACCTACATCTAAAGAAAGTAAAATATATTCTTCCTTGTTTTAAGTTATCTGGACTTTGGATTCTAAGAAAACAAATTCAAAACAAAACAAACAAAAACAAAAACAAAAATGCAAAAACAATCTTTAGAGGGACTTGCAGTCATTTTATTGTTAGAATGTATTTCCAGAATTTGATCACATCAAAAAATTAGATTGAATTTGATGTTGAATTTTCCATTTGGTTTCTTTCCAAAGGCCATCTACAAAATGGTGGGCACTGTGATAATGATGAAAATGAATGAGGATGGTCTGACGCCTGAGCAGCGGGTAGACAAGATCTTCAGTAAGATGGATAAGAACAAAGACGATCAGATCACACTGGATGAATTCAAAGAAGCTGCAAAGAGTGATCCGTCCATTGTATTACTCCTGCAGTGTGACATTCAAAAATGAGCTTGTGTACGACGCGTCATAGACTGCACAGAAGTTTAATGTTCCATTCAGTTTGCAGCTATTTCACACACACAAAAATTTGCTTGGACTACCTATAAATGGACTTGCTTCTTGTGTTTGAAACACTTGTGTGCATGAGAATGTCATTTGCTAAAGAATTTTAAAAGTATATATTATAAAAATAAACTGCCACAACGTGATGTGTGCAACGTCATTTCATAACAACCCTCTTCCTCTGAAGCCTGTGCAGCAGGCCTGTGCTGCAGTGAATTCTATTATTTATTGTTCATGTTTTACTGATGCTAGCTCTGTGTCTCCTAGACTGAGTAATGTTAGTGACACTGAATTCCCATGGTAATGTTAACTGTTTATTATAAATCATGTCACCATTCTGCTGTAAAGTAGTACTGGACAGACAGAAGGGGAGAGCTCCTCGGCTCCCAAGTCTGATCCACACGTGCTTGTATTGTCAGTGGATATAAATGTACTTCATTTGCATGCCTTTTAGGTTTGCCTTAATTCTTACCTCATTTGCATCCCTTCAATCTGGAAAGAGCTATGTCAGAGGAATGCAGTATATTTAAAAAAAAAAAAAAAAGAAAATCCTGCTAAAATTAACCCTTTAATTAAGAATATATATAAATATATATATATATATAATGTTTAAAATATTGTTTTATTGCAAGTTTAAAGGTTTTATTGGAAGTGTATTGATCTTTGCCAGAATTTTCAAAAGCTTCCACAGAGGTTGCAATATATATGTCCCAAAATAAATTTATAACATTTGACCTTTTCCCCTAATTCTTATTTCATGTCTTCAGCATGGTAATAATAAAAAAAAAAAAAGTTAAATCTCTTTAATTATCTGTCACTGTGCACTGGGAAATATGTATTTCATTACTGAAGCATGAAGAAAACTGCGTTGCACTCACTTACTAGAAGAGTCATATTATACAAAACCAAAATTTGTAGTTCTTGTATTTAGGGATGGAGCAGCTGTTGGTGCTCTAAAATGCTGCTGCTAAGATTTACCAGCACAGCTGCTGGACCTGTGCTGCTTTTTAAGCTGTGTAAGTGAAATACAGTTTATTTGCTTGGCCTAAACCTGTTTTTTAATGTTCTTCCCTCCTGAAGTAAGAGACTTCCCTCTTACCATCTGACACTAAACTACTCTGTGTTTAATATAAACAGACACATTGTTAAAAATCACAACTGATAAATTAACTATGAAGTATGATTATAAAGGAGGGATAGTGAGAACCAACTTCCTCTTCAATTCTATGTGCACAAATCAAGTTTCTCTCTATCCTGTGACAAATTCCTCACAGCCTTGGGAAAGAATCATGAGCTATCAGACTGCAGAAAGTGCAGATGAAAACCTACCCTAACACCCCCCTTTCCCTGATGCTTTAAACATTTGGTTGCTTGCTGGATTAAAAGGAAAAAAAAAAAAAAAAAAAGCAGTCTGAACATCTTACAATTGCATGTTTGATATTTCTTCCTTACCTTTATGAACAAACAAAACCGTACTTTTAATAGCTAAAAATCAAACAATAAAACATAACACAAACCAAATCACTCTCTGTATTCTCAAATTTAAAAAGCAAAGCTCATCTTAAAATTAAAGAGAAAAGAAAACAAGCAACAAAAGCCAGTTTTACACAGCTTGCTAAGACTTGTTGGGGGGGATCACAGAATTGATTGCTGCCACAACCACAGCTATCCTCTCATTTTTCAGTTACTTTGTGTTCCAAACAAACAGGAAAAGCAGAAATACCAGCTATATTTTCTAATATCAGAATTTTACTTACACTACACAGGTAATACTCCTAGCAAATTAGAGAGGGATATACTTCATGCATTTGGCCATAACTTAAAACATGCATTCTAGAAATTACATACTTCTGAGAATGATATGTCCACATTGAATACTTCTCAGATTTTATGCCTCTGGTTTACATATGACAATCTCTCATTCTGTGTTTCCCTGCACCTTGAATTTATGTAGCTAGACAGGCTCCATTTACTTTAGTGCAGCATTAAGCAATGCACTGCCATCCAAAATGGCCAACAACTCAAACACAGTCAAACTCAAAAATGTAACATCGTCCCTGCAATCTTCCCTCTAGGTAGCCACTATAGAAAACTCGGTATTTAAAGAACCAAGATTATGATCGTTTTGAGACCTTAGTAGGATCACTGCAAAAATATCCATGCAAAGGCTTCAGTAATTGTTTATTAAGAATTAATTCTCCACTGTGAAAATATGCTTATAATAATTATATAGTTAGTAACACATCTTCATCAAGTACAGGAGTAGATTAGAATAAATACAATGTACTGATTTGAACGAATTGTTGCCACCTCCTCCAACACTTCAAGTAAGTCTATAAAAAACTTGGGAGAAAGCTGAAGTGGTAGCTCAGTAGGAATGCACTTATTTTCCTTAAGCTCTTTTCTCCACACAACTCATTATAGAAGACTAATGAAGATAAATGCTTTACTCTTTCCTGCCTCTGCACACTTGCCTTTTTTTTTTTTTTTTTGGATGCTGAAGAAAATCAGGAGGAAATAATGTAATGCCATTCTATTTCATACTGTAAAAGGGCCTAAAACCTAATACAATTTCATCATAAAACAGAGTCAAACTAACATGTAGCATATGATCATGTCCTAGAATCAAAGAATGGTTTGGGTTGAAAGGGACCTTAAATTGATTCAGTCCCAACCCCCTGCAGGGACATCTTTCACTAAAACAGGTTGCCTAGAGCTCCATCCAGCCTGATCTTGAGCATTTCCAGAGATGGGGTGTCCACAACTTCTTTGGGCAACCTATTCCAGTGCCTCATCACCCTCACAATAAAGAATTTATTCCTAATATCAAATCTAAATCTACCATCTGTCAGTTTGAGGCCACTCGCCCTTGTCCTGTCACTGCATGCCCTTGTAAAAAGTCCCTCTCCAGCTCTCTTGTAGCCCCTTTAAGTACTGGAAGGTGCTATGAGGTCTTCTGGAGCCTTCACCAGGCCAGACCCAACTCTCAGTTTGTCTCCATAGCAGAGCTGCTCCAACCCTCTGAGCATCTTTGTGGCCTCCTCTGATGCTGCTGCAACAGGTCCATGCTCTTCCAACGCTGAGGACCCCAGACGTGGGTGCAGTACTCCAGGCAGGATCTCACAACAGCAGAGCAGAGCGGTAGAATCACTTCCCTCAACTTGCTGGTTCCAGACAAGTTTTGCCAAGTATGCACTTTGTAAGGCACCCCCAGATCTTCACATAATCTTAAAGGTGTAAGTACCTTGAATTATGGAACTATGGACTTGCTCAGATGGGTAAGGACCTTCACAGATCTCTTGCCCAGCTCACTGCTTGAAGGAGATGCAGGAGTCTATTCAGTAGATTGCAAAAACTTCCAAGGACTGAGATTTTACAGCCTGTTTGTGTTAACATGCTCAAATGCCTCTTACTTTCACCATGAACAATCCCTCCTCCAGGCTTTACTCAGCCAGAACGTCCCCACTTCAATCGATGACCGCTGTGTGTCTCTTGTATCACGCACATTAACAAAAAGCCTGGTCCTCTTTTGTCAGTAACCTCCTCACAGCTGCTGGGAGTCTGCCCAGCACCCTGGGCACTCCAAGGTCTGTCACTAGAGGAAAACACACCCAGTGCCTGGTGAAGAAAAGCAGGAAAAGATCCCTTCAGCCCCAGCTGTATCCGTGTGCTAGTGGAAACTTCCCCAGTTATGGATAACACAGCATGGAGTTCACTCCCCTGCAGCTGCTGGAGTCACTGAACCAGCTGTGCCAGAGGCCTCTGGACAGCCAGGCCTGCTGAGGGCAGAGGCAGCTGTGCAGGTCACAGGAGTGACTGACAGGAGTGCCTGACGCCTCTTGGTGAGGCTGGGGCTGACAAACAGTTCTTTTGCAGAAGTTGTGCTGTGGTTGAAGAGCAGTAGCCAGGTGAAAGGGCTACAGGAGGAAGTGAACAGGCTATGTGGTATTAAAGCGAACAAGCAAGACATAGGTTATTTACAGAGATGTCTCAGTCTCAAGACTCTCAAGTGTCTCAAACCTCCACTGTAGTGGAGAAGCAGGTGGACTCAGAACCCTGCAGGGCAATTAGTCAAGGGTCTTTTACTCAAGGTGTGTTCAAGATGAAGGCTGGAAGCAGGTCACTCCTCGTAGTGGGAGGAGGTTCCTGCTCCTTCTGAAAGCAAGTACTGGAACCTTCCACAACAGGTATGAGGCTCTGGAACCAGGCAAGACAATGAGGTGGGCCAAAGTCCTTCTGGGACAGAGGAGCCTCCTAAAGCAACACCTCCTGCACCCAGCACCAAGACCTCCACTGTTAACAGGAAAAGAAGGGTAGCTGTCATAGGACACTCCCTCTAAGGGGAGGGAGATGAGGGACGGCCTGATATGCAGACCAGACCCAACTCATGGGGAATTGTGCTGGCTCCCAGGGGCATGGATAAAAAAATTATGGGAAAACTCTCCAGTCTCATAAGGCCCTCTGATTACTATCGACTACTGGTTGTTCAAGCCAGCAGTGATGAAAAAACAAAGATAATTATGAGGAAAATCAAAAGAGACTTCAAGGCCTTGGGTTGAAGGTTGAAGGATCACAATCACATGTAGTGTTTTCCATAATCCTTTTGGTAACAAGGAATAATATTGACAGGAGTAGACAGAGCCACCAGGTCCACACATGGCTCCAAGGCTGGTGTAAGCAAAAAAAAATTGTTTTTTTTACCATGGGATGATCTATTCAACACCTGCTCTATTGACCCCTGATGAGATGCACCTATCTCAGAGCGGAAAAAGAGCTCTAGCACAGGAGGGCAGCAGGGCTCTTTGACAGAAATTTAAACCAGCTTGGAAGCACAAAAGGGACAAAACCAGGCTTGCCAAGGGGGAGTGATGGGATGGGATGCCAGAACTTGAGAAAACTAATGGGATCCCTCCATCTCCTTCAGGTTTGTTGGCTGCAAAGCACCACACCTGAATTGTTTCTACACTCACGCACGCAGCATGAGGAACAAGACCATCTCAAGCCTTTGGCCCAATCCCAGAGATTTGATTTCACTGGCATGAGTGAAACTGTGTGGGCTTACTCCTGCGACTGGAGTGCGCTGTTGGATGGTTACAGGCTCTGCAGGAGGGATGGGCAGGGCAGAAGTGGGCGGGGTGGCACCGTGAGTCATGGCAGGGATGTAATGTAGGGAGCCTACAGTTGGCAACGGCACAGCTGGAAGCCTCTAAGAATCAAGGGACAGCCGAAAAACACAATGTCACCTCGGGACTCTACTACAGCCCTCCTGGCCAGGACGATGACACTGACAAATGGCTCTCCGAGGAACGAAGGGACACTTCCAGCTCAACTGCCCTTCTCCTTATGCAGGACCTCAGCCTGCCAGAAGTCAGCTGGGAACATCACACAGCTGATGGGTCCCTTCAGCTCAGCAGCTTTTATGGTTCCATGATTCTATAAGGTGTATTTTCTTCAAGTCTTACCTAGCTTCTATATTTTAAAGAAACTTACAAGTTTAATACCATGCTGCAACTGAAAACAAACTATGCTACAAAGTCAAGTTAAAACTTACACTGTAATAAGGTTTTATTGAGAAACTGCTATTCAGTAAAAAAGTGCAGAAACTGCTGAATGTTGTTCTCTGAGTAGTCTCAACAGCTTTTGTAGCCGCGTAACATCAAACAACAACAACAAAAATCCCCCAAAATAACAACAAAAAAGAAATGCAGCTGGACTCTTAAAAAGTGACTTTTTTTTTGAAGAGTTGCCAAAAATTTCAAGGTCCTGGAGAAAAAAAGAACAGGAGAGGAAAAAAAACGTTATTTTGAGTGAGTTGAAAAATCTGGTTTTTCTTTCTCCCTCTTATCCCCAATAAATGCTTGCAATATCTAAACAAATCAAGTTTAAATGCTCTAGTCCCAGGGAAATGTGGGAGGGGAGAGAGGGCAGGGAGGGCAGGGAGATCCAACAAAACATAGGTCTACTATGCTGAAGAAAAGTTACTGTATTATTCTCAAAATTCTTATTCTACTTCATTCCTATCTATTGAAAAGACTTGGGTGTCTTTAGTTTATTATAATAAAATGAATATTTAGAGACTTATTCTATATCTGGAAACTCAAGAGTGTGTAAGAACCAGTGTGCTGGAATTAAGAATCTAGGTTTATAAAGACAGCATGCTAGGTTTTTTAAGTTCATGTCCAAAGACACTCAAACTCTTTAGGAAAGGAATGAAAGAACTATTTTCCTGCCAGGATAATATACTACATATAAATTTTTCCCTTTTCTAATTATGAAAGTGTAAGTTCTAATAGTTTTTCATATTCAGCTGTGGTTTCACTGGAAGATAAATGAAACACATTTTACTGTATGTATTAATTACCTGCCACACATTTAAGAAATAAAGCATACCTAGGAAGAAGATAATATTTTTTAACTTAATGCTAATTTTAAGTGTGTAGAGACACTAAAACATTACCACAAGTATCAGTTCAAACAGTTTATTAAAATATTATTTCATAGTTATACAAAATATATTTCAACTCTTCCAGAATCAAAAACAGAGCAACAGATAAAAAAATTCTATAGCTGGTAGCTAAAAATATCAACAGAACATTCAAAATTTTTTCCTCATCCAACCTGTGCTTATTCTTGTTCTGTGCACACACAGTAATCCTTTAAAAAATAATTAATAACAATACAGAAATATCTTCCTGAGAGTATCTAACAAATCGTTATCTTTTTCAGCATCAGGAAGCAATAATTTTACATATATTATTCCACATTTGTCTTCACTATTATACCATATTCATACAGAGATACTTATTGATCTTCATCTCTGTCATTCCTATTTTGGAAATTCAGTGTTCTTTGGTCTCTTGGAGGGTCTGGCATGCGTAGGATTCGAATATGGGGACTCGTAGGCAGAGAACTAAAAATAAAGGATGCATCATTTAAACAGTGTTTCTTCTCCAAGAATTTTAGTATTTCCATTTGATTCTTTACATATTTTTCTTTAAATAACTCCAACTTTTTTCTTTGACAGTTTTGAGAAACAGTAACATGGGGTGAAGTTCAGGCTTCATGGAACTGATCCTGGGCCCTATTTCAATAAAGCCTGAGGTAAAGACAAGCACTCATTTCCATCATGTGATTTCTAACAATTAGACTGTCTTAACTGGAGAAAAGGTTCTTTTACAAAAACCTCCAAATGAACAAATGATGGAATACAAGTAAGGATTTGCCTTACAGATCCTGAAGTAGCACACACTATACACACATGTAATCGATCACAACATACTGAGAATGAGCAAAGTTACTAAACATAAATTTACACAGGCTTCTCCACTGATTATCCTAAACAGATTTTTCCTGAAGTTGCCCCCATATTTTTGTTAAATTTAATGTTTGCTGAATATGAAACAATGCAACAAATTCAAACTGAACTTGAATTATTAATTTTTTCAACAGTAACCATACAAAAATTCCTGTGTTAGTTTCAGAAAATCTCCACAAAAGCATTTCCACTGAAATAACAACAGATATCACTACTCTAGTTTTTATAAACTTTAGTGAGGGAAGACAATTAGCAATAAATCAACTTATTTTTGAAGACTGCTTTAATTACCCTTTCAGGTTTCACTGGTTACACTGGATTAATAGAGAGGAGATGGCTGGACAAGGTTAAGAGACATGACTGTCCCCTTAAACTGGGAATGGCTCTACCAGGGTTTTATATAGAGGTTTTGAAAGAATTTTGAACCACTTGATCAAAAATTTAAAATATGGTGTAAGCTGTAAGTCTCTAGATCAGCAACATTAAAACCCAGAAAATAAAATCAACTCAAATGACAAACCCCTTGAAAGTAGTGTAGATTAACAGAAAAAAACCCAAAGTCTTTTGCTGGTTTTGGGAGGGGAGAGGGACATACAAAGCTAAGCTGAGCCTGTTTGGCAAAATAAAACATTTCTAAAAGATGTTTTATTTCAGATAAATTAATTCAAGTCCCACTGAATTACCATTGTTAGGGAAGAGTAAAAAAAAAACCTATTAAAAAAACCCCTCCAAATTCACAGAACTATCAGCAATGAACTGCTTATGTTCTACTCCTACAAAGATCAAAATTTCTTTCTCCTCAAATTCAACTTCTTCAAGTTACACTCCTTGCAAGAGAACTCCCTTGCAATTCTTGTATCCTGAAATAAACCACAACAGAATTACCTCATGCTCAGGGGGGTGAACAAAATGAACTGTCGATGCTGCTGAAAGTCAGCCCTCTCCAGAATCATATCGATGGCAATTCTTCTGTTAACCATGTCCTAAAGACAAAAGATTTGTCAGGTAGTGGTACTGACAGTAATAAATGCATTAGAAAATATGGTTCTAGAAAACCTACCAGAATTAACTGCTATACAGTCACAGTTGGCTAAAGAACATATCTAACTAAGACTAAGAAAAACTAAGTAAAACTGGAGAAACATTAGGGTAAAAATCTAAAAGCTACAAATTATAGCCTGGGGAATTCATAGACTGTACTTTTTAGTATACATGGGCAATGAAAAGCTTCTATCAGAAAAATCATACACTTATCTACTTATAGTGTTTTTCTATCAACTTTGATGTACATACAGTACTTCTTACTTAATTGGTATGCTGAGATGAATTGTACTTTAGCAGAATAATGGTTCCTGTAAAATCCTGCCCGAAAAATCACCTGAAAATATGTAAGGGCTCCATGAAACCCAAGATATTATGATATTATGAAGCTTGTTTTTATTATCATTATTACTATTTTGAGCAACCTTATGCATTAGGCTTACTGAAAAGGATGTGCAATGGGAAGCTGTTTTTAGGAGGGGCTAACAAAGCTCTGCTGCTGTGCAGAGAGATCTCCCACAGAAACACTCCCTGGGGTCCTCGCGTGGTGGGGCTCCGTGACGACACCAAGAGTAACTACAGAACGTGTGGACAGTAAGGCTGCACTTACTGGCACTGTGGTGGAAAGACAGATTGTGTGGAATAATTTATGGAACAGATGACATGCAAGGCTTTGCAAGGCCTACAGTTCTGAGTATCCATCCTTTTCCAGAAAGATGGATAAACTTCTACACAACTAAACTTTTAAAAGACGATCTAAGATTTGAAAGTTGGCTGAAAAACGACTGCTTCACTACCTTAGATGCATACTGTCCTTTTTGAAATTCTTTAACATAAACTATATTATCTTTGTTCCCTCTAGGTGATTCCTAGTAAATAAATGATTGATGAGGAAGGCACAACGAGGCAAAATTGAATAAGCCAGTATCAAATCTTTGTCTCATGAAATTAAATATTTTCTCAAACTAATAACACCCTGCATATTAATAAGTAGGAAATAAATCTTAAAAAAAGAAAATAAATTTCAAAATGGGTCAGTGGCCTGTCCAGGGAAGCTGTATGCAAAAATATGATTTATCAGTTTTAGCTAACATTAGTATTTATTGTTTATTATTCTGCATTTCAACATCATGGAAACATACTCCTAGCTGAAGTATGAGTTTTTTATAAAATGAGTGACAACAGTGAACCCAATTGCTGCATTTGCTCTGAAAAAACCCCACACTGATCTCAAAATTGGCAGAAATCAAAGCACATGCCAAGCCCAGAATGTCCTAGCAATGCAGAGTCAACCGCTGACAAACACAGTAACAGCTGATTTATTATTTTTGTGCTGAACAAAGGTTTGAGCACATAAATTAACAGAAAGGGTCATATTTCTGGGTACCAACTTCAGAAACAAAATAACCCTCAAAAGTCACCAAAAAAAATGAACAAGATCACTAACAAATATTTGTTTGAAAAATTTTGTTGAATTTCCATGCGGATTTTGATTTTGGTTTGGGGGCTTTCTATAATTTACAGTCAACTACAGTGTTTTTAAATCTAATCAAACACAAGTAACAACCCAACTATTTCACTAACTTATACAAATCAGAACGGGAGATATAGTTTAAGTTTAAACTATACCATGTAGACATCAAATTCATCCATGCATCTGAAAGGAGATTGAGAAATGTTCCACAGAGAAAGAATGAAACAAACTGTGGAGAAGGAACGTTCACCTCCTGATAAGGATCTCAGATCACTACGGGCAGCTTTTTCTTCCTCTCGAGGCTGAACCTTGACATAAAATATTGGAGCAATTTTTAAATCTGACACGAAGACATACTAACAGAATCATCATTTTAACAGCAAACACATTATACAATGAACAGACAGAGCACTTGAAAACAATTTTCTGCATTTCACTGCAACTGCCATTCTGGAATGGCATGTCTCCTAACCATTTAGTAACACATTTCTAGGATCACTGCAACATCTTCTATCACAGTGATACACACTGAACAGATTAAATGACTCTGCCAGAGTTTTGTTATTCAAATCTCTATTTTTAATAGCTGTTAAACAGTGTTTAATAAATGTCAACATAAATGTTTACATAACAGTAAAATCCCATGGTTACCAGATACAATAGAAAAGCAGGTAATTGATTTACAGAAGAATTTTAAATGAGGAAGGGACTCTTTACACAGAATACAGGAAACATTGTGAGCAGCCTGTTGGTTACATTGATTATGAGGACATCTTGTGGCACTCCTTCTGTAAGATGAAACTCAGGCATTTTCTTGCCCTGCTAATTGCATTGCCTTTAACAAGTTAAGCAGGGAAATAAGGATTATTTTGAAGTGGAATCTTTTTTTTTTTTTGGAGGGAATTGTTTTCTTTTTGCACCTTACGTTCCTTGACTAAATACAAATCTCTTTTGTGAGACATGTGAGAAATCAGCTATTAAAAAAAATATATTCTGATAAAGTCAAGTAATGACTTGGTATTTTATGGATTGAGTTTAGATACATGTGCTTCACCTGTCTGATAAGGACTGTGACATGTATTATTTATGTTGCCACTACACATTTTTACCCTTAATCCCTAAAACTGATGTCTCCCACAGAAACAAAAATAAATAAATCCATGATAAAACTTTTTGGGATGTATATTAAAAGGTACACAGAAAAAAGACCCTATCGAGGCTTTGCTTCATTAAGTTGTTTAAATAACAACTAGAGCCATATGACAGTTTCACCAAGGTGTGAGAGGGTGGTCTAGTTAATCGTTGCAACTGAAAAGGTTGTTCTGCTAATGCTCACAGTTGTGAGGAATTACCACTCAAGTGACCTGTGTGAAGTTTTCCTTACATTTTAATAAAGGACCTGAGGTACTGCTCAGTCCTTTCCACTGCTTGTCAAAATGATCAAACACATGTTATTATTTTCAAGCCCATTTTTACCAGATGCACAATCACACAAATACATACAATAACAAAAATACTGCTGAACTTCCTGTCAGTGAACCAGGAAAGAGTTATTTTGAAAAAGTGGATGACCAATCCACATTTATTCCTAGTAATCTAGAAACCTGCCCATTTAAAATGGCAATGTTTTCTGTCTTGCTTGTTTTCAACAACATCCTACTGTCACCAAATGGGATGAAAGAAACTTTTCCAACACCAATTTAATGTGATTAAGCAGACACTTCTTCACTCAGGCCTTTGAAAACCACTTCAATGTGTACTGCTCAACAGACAAAATCCAGCCATTTCTACATACTTTTTCTGCTGAATCTTTGTTATATACTATGCATAATATGCCCACTCTTAAATTTAACCTTGGCAATGACTGGTTTTGTTAGCTATACAACTTCAACAATATTCTTACCCTAAAGCAATCATTGGTCATCTCTCCTGAGGTCTACTGATTGGAATCATGGATATTCAAACCAAGATGGGAAGGGTAGGGGGGTTTCCAAGCAGCATAACTGGTGTGCATGACAGTCTCCACAGTTTCTTAACCAAAACACAGAAGTCCAGCAACTTCTTCATGAGGTTCCTATGGCTGCATATTTCAAGCACAACACTCCTAACATTTCTATACCTTATACTTCACAATTTTCTACTTGTAATCATAACTAACTCTTTTATATTATTAAATTGATTACTTGATCAGAATATTTATAACACTAAAACTTAGTGTATTACATTTTAGAGAGGGAAAACCAACTTATTCTATCATTTGCAATGCATTTCTAGCACGTGAGACTAAAAAAAATAATAATTCACTATGCACTATAGTAATTGAAGTAATATAAAATAACTTACTGTTATGGAAAGTGTCTCATTCCTGTGATCAAAAGTTATATGTCCAGAGCAACCTCGAGCACGCAGTAAGTGCTCAAAGTGGAGTTTGCATTGCATAGAAAGGGTCCTTAAATCAAGCAAACAAACATTAGGGGAATAAGTTTTTAAATGCATGAAAAAGTGACAACAGATTTTCATCAACAGTTCCACATGATTAAGTATTAAGCCCTCCTGCAATAACAACATTCTCCCAAAATCAACTGCACTCTCAAGTGGGTGACATTAGACACACTGGAGAGAATCCTTTTGAAGGAAGGCAACAACAAAATATTCATAGATAGGGATAGGATATTAAGGGACTGAAGCAAGAAAGAAAGGGTGTACACAGTAATGGAGAAGAAGCTGTCAAATTACACAGTCTGAATCAAGATCTGCAATATTCTTCAGCACAGAGCAGAGGAGAAGCGTTTGGCCCACAACGAAATTATAGGAGCTCAGCATACTGATTGTAATCAAGGAAAATGAGTGACAGCCCAGATTATTTCAAGTCCTAATATGTTGCTGACATTTTACTGACCAAAACCAGCACCCAAACAGAACTGCCTTGGATGAAGTCAGCACAGTTGAGGGCCTTGAGATGAAGCAAAATACAGCTCCACTAACTCACTACTTTTCCAGCTGTCAGTCCAGGCTGCCTCAAAACACCCAGGTATGGTAAGACTGAAACTGGGAGCAAGCTTAGGTTAAAGACTGTTGTGAACACTGCCTTAAACTCACCTTAGGAATTGCCGATACGCTTTGAGCCTCTCTGTCATTACTTCGTCCAGCACTGCAATAAATCTCCTTAAATTCTTTACTTTATTGCTGGCATCCTCATATCTTTCCTTTGCATAATGAAATTGCCTGTTTTAATTAACAGAAAGGTTAGGAGTAATATGCATTACAATAAAACTGAGATATTGTTGTAAATGCTGAAAATCATTTTGATAATCAAAATATTCAAAGAAAAACTTTCTTGTGAGGATTTATGTGAAAGCTAAAAGCATTTGATAAGTCAAGTAAGACACTGTTCACAAATTAAATGTGGCCAAAAATTAAATCTTAATTCTATTTTTAATTCTTTTGAAAAGAAACTTTTTCACCAAGGAGAATGAATGACTGGCTTCCCATGCTCAGGGATATCTGAGGAGAGTGCTTCCTTGAAATACACTGAAGTCAAAATCTCAAGGAGCTGCCTAGCTTGTGAATTAGTTACTCAAAGTAGAATTATGGTTAATACTCAATGTATCACAAAACAATGGCGAATTAAATTAGTGTAGTCTTAACTGGGATACTTCAAAACACTAAGAGGGTATCTGATTATTGTTAACATCATATATATATAGCAGAGATGCTGCCTAAAATCAATGGAAGGTATTTCAAGATTCTTAAATCTGTTCAGTACTGGGAGAATCAGTACAACACATTTCGACAGCTTCATACATAGCTTAACTACTAAAAACACATATAAACACATAGTGAGTCAGTAAGAAAACTCTTCTTTCCCCTCTCTTTTCCATCCTACCTGAACTGTTTTAGACAGTAAAGATAACTTACTGGATTATTTCTTCTCTGTTTCCATGGTGACTGCTTTCTAAATTTATCTTCTCTCTCAAGCGATTCATTTCTGCATCAAGACTTTTAACAGTTCTGCTGACCTTGATGCGCTCTGAGAAGATTTGCCTTGCTTTTGCCATTTTTTCCTAAAGGAATGTTTGAAACTCAAATAATTGCCATATTTTTCAAAAGTCTGCTCAGTCTTCACAAGAAGTATTTTATGCTACAGAAAAACATGAACTCCAAGCAAGAACAATATTTTTGTGTTCTTTCTGTTTTCATTACAGAAAATCCAGTTAACAATTTTATCGACAACATTATACATGGGTAGTTATTTCAGTGCCAAGAACTGTATCCAAGATTTTTAATACAATCACAGTTATTTATCTAATGCAGATAAATAAGGAACCAAAATCCCCATATTTAAATAGGGCAGTCCTCCAAAAGTCTTTGCAGATGTGATTTCATAGTTAATAAAGCTCGATTAGTTAAATCTTCAAAAGACCAGATATGGGGCTTGTACAAGGAAAAACCTACCATCCAAGAAACCAAAACAATATTATTCAATTTAACTTAAGCTGCAAATTTTAAGTAATTTTCATCTTCTAATTGCAAAAGACAGAAGAAATGGTCCTAGATGGATGAACCACAATTTATCTGTCAAGACAGAACTGGTGTCCTGTCAGAAAAAAAAGAGGCCTCCATTCACTTACACAAAATTACCTGCTTTACACAGTCAGCATAGGACATAGCTGAGCATATTAATATGGTCTGTATGTTATACAAGTGGAATGATTTATTATTAAATATTAGAAGAATCATGACCATCTGACTTCAAGAGCTAAAAAAAACCCCCACCATACGTACCTCTAACTCCTTCTCTTTGGAAACTAGTAAATCTTTGTGCTTATTTATGCAAGCCACATGCTCTCTCTGTTTTTCTTCATAGTGCTGCAAATGGCGTTTACTGTTCTCCACTTCTGACTCAGCCTGGTTTAATTCAGCCTGTTTGGAATAAATCACATGAGCTGTTTGGGGTAGATTCCTGAGAATCTCTCTGGTGTTATACTGACTTATCGCAGGTTGTTCTAACCTATTTTGCTTTCAGTAACACTACTTCTAGAGTCTGGGAGCTTTAACAACAGCTTATAAGAAAGCCTGTGCTCAATTCTGACAAAGAATAAATATATGTAATGATTTTAAGAATTATATCTTGAGGTGATGTTTCAATCTTCAAAAAAATCTATGCTTTCTCCTAAAGCTCAAAAAACCGCATTTATTTTTTACACTACATTCTATCTGGAACTTCTGATGCCTGCATGGTATCAGCCAGAACTGCATTTCTGTGTGAAAATTCAGTGTCCTGCTATTCCTGTAATATAAAATCATGGAATCAACGCATAGTTAAGGTTGGAATAAACCTTTAAGAACATTAAGTATAACCATCCACCCAAAACCACCACCATATACACCACAAAACCAGATCCTCAGTACAACAGCCATACGTTTTTTGAACGCTTCCAGGGATAGTGATTCCACCACTTGCCTGGGAAGTTTGTTCCAATGGTTTACAACTCTTTCCATGAAATTTTTTCTCCCCATAACTAAAGTCATTTCCTCTCCTCCTGTCACTTGTTACCCAGGAGAAGAGACTGAGCCACACCTCACTGGCAAGGTCCCCCTTGAGCCTCCTTTTCTCCAGGCTAAAAAGCCCCAGCTCCCTCAAGTGCTCCTCACAGGAATTGTGCTCCAAATCCTCCATCAGCAACCTCTAATCTATATAAGTATTGATACTGTTGAAGTGATACATCTTTCCAGAGAAGCAAAGAGGTAAAAAGAATGACATAAATTAGGACATCATTTTCTTCCTCATCCCTGTGAACTACATGGCTTGTCTTAACAAATAAAAATAAAAACCACCAAACCAAACAGAAAAAAAACAAGAAACAACTCAAAAACCCCAAAACAAAAAACAAGAAAAACAACCATCACCAACAAGAACAGATGCTCTTACTTTTTTCCAATCCTATCTTAGAATTACAACGTGCTGTATGTCAACAGTTCATTAAACAACTGTAGAACACTTAAAAACACATCTGATTTAAAACCTCTTCAGGAATTTCAACGCTTCCCTCAATTGTGTTCAGTACTCTAAATAACAAGCAATAAAGTTTTCATATTTTGAATAAATCTCTTTTCTTTCCATACAGAGTGGCTCTTTTAAAATAGATCATATCTCTAGAATTTCCATATTAGATACATTAGAACTAACACATTTATGTGTTGTTTCACTGCCCTGTTTCCTTACTCTTTTTGTTTGCTCTGTTAATTTGGGCTGACTACACAGCAATTTACAGTTTAGATGAGACATGTAAGAGATTCTCATAGGGATCTTTTAAGTTTTCTTCATTTCATCCTTCTACAAGTTTACAGTACTATAAAGGCCCTGAACTCTTATTTCTGTTTTCTATTTTCAAACCATAAGTTCTTCTTGCTAAAGTGAGATTGCCTTCCATTTGCCAATATCAAATTTTGCTTGTCACCATTCTGCTATTTTTCTTAAGTTGTGCTATTTCTCTGCCATTTCCAGGTGCCTTCTGTAGTCTTGAAGAATTAAAACTATATATTGGTACCTTCTGTGATTAAGTAACTTCATAAATTAACAATCACTTCATAAAGAACTTCAAATGCTATTTTGAGAAACAAACAGTTATAAACATTCTTAGCCAAGGTTTCTTAGAAACATACAAGGAAAAACAACAAATGTGATGCATGAGAAAGGAAAGACAAGGAAACTGTTTTTCCTGCCTTTTTACTCCATGACTAAAGATACCTGGAAATCAACTCTCTTTAAACATAAAACACTACAGTGACTACATGTTACAACATCACCCTCAAAATACTGCCAATCTTATTTTCCAACATTTTCTAGATGGAATGCTCCACTTCCATTTTCTAGGCAGACCTTAAGTATATCAAGCAACAGCAAGTTCTTTTCTCCTGACTCACCTCTTATTAATCTCATTCACCTTGACACACAATGGAACAGATCAAAAATACAATATAAAATTTTTCTTACCTTAATTGGTCCAGCAACTTCTTCGACTTGATGAATTTTTTCTTTCACTTCTTCTAATTTTTTTTCAGCTGCTTGGAGACTATTTTTCAGTTCTTCCATTTTTCTGCTTTGTAGCTGCATGTCTTGTTTTACAGATTCCATCCTACCCTTATTTTCTTCAGCTTCCTCTTGCTGTCAAAAAGTAATAAAGTTAAGAATAATAAAAGGAGACACATTTGTAAACTACTGTACCAGATTTTTTACTATCAGTATTAGGGTACAGTATTACATGAAGTACTTTAGTAAGAATAGAAGCAGCTCAATGTAATTGTCACTAAAGCCCAAAGGAAGAGACTGACGGATCTTGTAGGAGACCACTAAATCAAACTACAAAATAAAAGTGGAGTTTCATATTTATGTGACTGAAAATTAAGAGGGTTTTATCTGGGAGTTGTGATGAAAAGACTGAAAAGAACAAGGTAACCTCCCTCTGATCTGTGATCAATATACATCCAATATACAATGCAATGCAGGAAGAGTGAGTAGATTGTTATTGTATCCTAGAAAATAACACCATTCCTAATGAATTATCATCATAAATACTTTCTGATTCAAAAAGATAAATATCGCAAAATCTGGGGAAAAAATTTAAATAACCAAAAATAAATAAAATCACTCAATTTACAAAAATGTTTAGAATTATGGCAAGTGTTACATTCTTCGCTATCCAACTTCGATTATTTCAAACCATTGCCAATATTAAAAGACATCATTCACATGCTGATTAGACATAATTCTTACTAATATATGGATGTCCGCTGACTGGTGTTCTTCCACATTTTCAAGATCTGCTATCTCTGCATTTGCTGTTCTTTCTTTTACCTGAGAAGAAAAAGAAAATACATGTTCTGAAGCTTAACTAAAGAGAAAAGTTCACATTTGTTCATTTAAGTCATCACAGGGAAGAAGATACTTGTATTTTTTAGTTTCATTTGTGGCTAACAAGAGACACAACTCTTCACACCTACCTAGGGAATTCATTTTCATGAGATATAACTTGTTCTGAAAGTTGTGCACATTAATTCATTAAGTTATCATATTTCCATTCAATATGACAATTGAATAAAATACATTTTATTTTTTCTCCAAGTATTTATCTTCAGCATTTCAGACTATGTGCCAGGTTTTTTTGCTGCTTCTTACTTATAATTTACTCAATATAAACCTTATACAGTATGTGTTAGCTTAGACAGCCTGCCTGGAGCACCACTGGCCACCTCAAATATACATCCTACCTAGCAGTACCAGAGACCAAAGAAACGAGGCTAACAGCTGTAAAATGATTTATAAAGAAATTAAGATTCAAATTTAAAGAAGAAATATTCAGCATATCAAGATGGGTTGAGAATATACTGGAAGAGTATGAAGATAAACAAGATTCTGAAAATGAAGAGCAAGGCTCAACTGAAATAAAGGAGGGAGAAGCATTACATCACACAAGTGTCTTTTCTGTGCAACAACTTACTACTAGTGCCAAAAAAAGCAGCTGAAATTTGTAAGATTTAGCATAAGGGGGGGAAAGATATCAAACAGAAACAACAGCATATGCTAGGATGCTCTATCATTCTGTCCTCAATTATAAGAGCATACTACAAAAATAAAAATAACATGAAAGCAAACAATGAAAGTAAGGATAAAAATTAAAAACAGGCACTCCAAACAGACTGCAGAAGTCAAAATGAACTAGGGAAAGACTGAGGAGTTTTTAAAAACTAACACTGGACTGTTTTTACCTGTAGTTGTTTCTGGTGTCGCCGATAATCATAGAGATGATCTTCATTCTGCCTAATCTCATTTTCAATGGAATTTAAGCGTTGCTGAAATGCTGTCAACTGTGCCCTTTTGTTTTCAATTTCTTTCTCTAAGTGACTTTATAAACAAAGTGAAATTGAGATGTTACATACTACACAGGTATTATTTGTGACACACACATACAGCAATACACAAATGAAAATTACATGCATGACAAGACAAAGAGCAAAAATGTATTCTCCTTTTTAACTAGCCTACATCATTCCTCCACAGTAAAACTGGTAATGGAAAACTTAAATTTCAAAACTTTGAAAGTTAATATAATCTTTGACTGAAATTCATTATATACTGACATGAACAAACTACATTTAACTGACATATTTAAAACTTCTGAGTTTATAGAAATAAAATTTAACATTCAATTCAGGTTACACTATCAGCTATTAATACTAAAATTACCTAATATGTCTCTAATATAATCTGAGCCTCAAAATGAAAGTATTCTATTGTCCCGAATTTCCATGGTGACAGTTCAAGTTTGTAATCTTTGAAGTACATTTTGCTTTTTCAACTACCATTTTGAAAACAATGACAGAAAAAAACTGTAAAAATATAAAAGGTGAGGAAATTCTCAGAGATACCTACCATGAATGAAATCAAAAGCCTGAGGAAACACAGATGCAAAGTTTGACACCAGTAGGAGGATGTGTGCTAACAACTTTGGTTTGAATACTTCGGCCTCCCTTGCTGTAAACTATGACACCACTGTTCAAGTATTGTATTTTTAAAGAAACAGCTTTGACTCCATACTCCTCTTGATCAAGCATGAAAAAGAAGGTAGCTAGATTTCCTGGAGGTATTGAGCACAGAAAATCCCTGCTTGGTGGGTAAGATCTACATGCCACAAGCTGGAAGATAACTAGATACAATGCAAGTTTGTCCCTATCACAGAAAGGCACTGAAATGATGAGATTTTCTAGAATTCTCAAAAAGGAAGTGTGAATCTCAGAAAGAAAATGAGTAGTGACTAGAGAGAGACTAGAAAGTAGCGTCTATGCAAATAGACAAATATGCAATTCCACTATTCATGCCAACAAGCACTTTTTACAAACATGTTACAAGATGCTAACCTGATTTCTGCTTCAACATCTTGACTTAGGTACTTGGGTCTGACAAAACTGGAAGAGTAATACCGTCGTTCAAATACTTGATCACCTTCAGCAGTGAAAGCTTCCTTACAGTTTTTTGGGGGCCGATTGCTCTGCATTACCTCACGAGCCCTACGGCTATTCTGAAAAACAAAACGGCCTTATAATACCAGCAGAAAAGCAATCATCACTAAAGATAAGAATTTAAAAGTCGTGTAGATATTTTCACCCAGAAATAATTTCAATTCTTCATGAAAAGAAATACAATAATGAAGGAATGTAAAAATTATCTGTAACATCAATAATCTACTTTTCTTAGTTGAGTAAGACATTTATGTTCTCAAGAACCCACTAAGTTTAATTGGTCATTTATTTGTTAATTCTGTAGTCTAATCAATCCCTTATAATTTGCCTTGGGGGAAAAAAAATCACTAACCAGAAGGTTAGTGGACAGATACACTCAACTGTTAAAAGCAGAATAAACATAGAGGAAAACAAGCTTCCAAAAGCAAGGTATGAAGGACATCAAACAAAATTCAATTAAAGTTCTGGGAAACATGTTGGTAAAAAACCCCACCACTGACAGTGCCAAACTAAGTGGTCACAAGCGCCTTTGTCCAAGGCAATCATGTTATCTATTCCAAGGTATCAATTTTTCCACAGAACACTTCTTTCAGATTTAGTTGAAATTGTTCAGGTAAGGCTCAAAGATAATAATGTTATGAAAATCACTGGTTAGCTCAGGCAGAGGAGGAAGAACGATCCCAACATTCCTGCCATGAGAAGAGCCTCCAAAGTTCAGCTGTTATGTAACCCTCTCAGTGACAGCCATGCTTGATAAACTTTAGACAGAGCTTTAGACAGAGCATGAACTGCCTCTTTCCAGTAAGAATGTCAGAGGATAAACTGGGACAAGAGATTTTGGAGAAAAATAAAATTCACAAAAAGTAAGGATCATTAGTTCTGCTTACTCAGAGAATACCCTGCCTTCTCTAAATAAAAACATATACACCTTATTTTTATCTTTGAACATTTTACCTGTTATCTTATCTGCAGGAGCTGGTATCTTCAGTACTAACAGAAAATCAAAAATCAATTCAGATCAGAAATCAAATAGTGTCAGAAAACTTAGCTACCAGCTGGCAGGTACAACTGGTGGGGGTGGGTTGCAAATTTTGGTAACTCCAAGTCTACCCAACACTGGCACATCCTGAACCCACCAATTAACAGAGAGACCTGAGACAGAGCCAGCAGCCAGGAGGCTGATTACACACACATGGACTATTCAGACTGGGAAACTATGTCACTAAAGGCCCAGAAAGGTAATGGCAAACAACACAGAAACAAACAGGGTAAGTCCTGAAATACAAAGGGCAGAGAGGGGAGCAAAACTTCCTCTGCCTCTTTTATCCATTATAGACACTACCAGTGAAGGTGTCATAAATGCTCCACGTTTCTTTAAAGACCAACAAGGAGCATAAAGCCTTACTTTAATCAGCAGGACTGTTTCTACACCCCTCATATCGATCAAACAATTGGCAACCACTGGATTATCTATTTCCAATGCTGTCAAAACTGATGGGAATTCTGGATGACGAACAGCTCTGAAGAAAAAAAAAAACACCATTCATAAAACTCACATGAGATTCTCCAAAAAAAATTTACAAATAGTTCTTTTCAACCATCAAGGCTAAGCAATAAAATTCAAAACATACTCACCTCTGACTAGTATCATAAATTTTATTCTGAAATTTATTTACAATTATTTGAGGTCTACGTCCAGGTGCAAAATATTTTGACATCAAAAACTGAAGAGTTCTTTCATCACTATGATTATCACAGCAAAATGCTTGAAGTAGGCCTTTTAAACAGGATTCAATAGCCAAGATTAGTTCAGGATCTTTTGGATGAATCAAAGCACCTAAATAAACATAAGAAGCAAGGCTTTAGGTCCTGTGTTCCATGACAAAACATTCAGTAGAGCATTTTTATCACTCAGGGTTCTTGTTTTGTTGTATTGCACGTTTTTTTAAGAGTCTAAAATAAACTTTTCTCACAGATAGAAAAAAAACTTAGGAGGTTGACAAAAAGTTAAAAGGCTCTAAAACAGACCTGAGAACATAAACATATAATTTCTCTGCCTAGAGATAACTACACATAGTTGGAGGCCCATATTTTCTTCATTAGGGTACCAATTTTATGGCAGCTTAGCAGAAATATATCAAGGCAAAGACAGCTTATCAACAATTTAATGGTTTAAGGATGAAGGCAGTAGAACAACTATACTGCAAATTAAACAAACATGAAGATTCCCATTATATCACCTGTCTTCAGCAGCACACGTTTGCACATTCTTATCCTGCAGTAAATGCCATGTACTTTAGATCCAGAATATGCTGAAACCTTTCCTCCATTCACAGACTGAAAATATCAGCCATTGTCAGGGCTGGACAAAAAGACAAATAAAAGCCAGCTTCTCACAAAAATCTCAGTTGGGTCTGTCTGACTTGTTCCATGCAAAACACCTCAAGTTTGACAAACCCACAACTCAGCCACTGGACATTTTGAACAAAATCTGTCCAAGATCTGGACAGTGCTATCCACTGAGGAACAAGCAGTCAAAGCACAGTTCTCTGATGCTTTGAGCGTGTGGGGGAAGTTGGAAGGATGCACTGGAAGTTTATCATTGTAAAATACTTCAACAAAAACAGCTGGAAAATGAGGAAAGCCAGTAGCTGTTAGTGAGTGCATGACAGAAGCAAAAGATATCCCACCAGGATAAAACCTTCAGTCCAGGAAGTACAGAAGAAAATGATATATCTGAAGCTCCTCAAAGAACAAACCACTTACACTAGCAGCCATAGAAAAATATCCCATGAGAAAATCTGTTTCAGCAATTATTCTTACCTAAAGGTCCAAGCGGTTTCCTTCTAAAGCGTCCTTCTTGATGGGCTACTTCAATTGCTTCAAGAAATGCTGGAACATGTGGTCCAAATCTTTTCAAAGTGTTTGTTTTACTACCTTTCAGGTCTCTCAGCTGTTTCTGCTGGGCATCCAGTGCTTGGTGCACTTCACTGCTTTCTCTCCTAAGATAACAGATTTTTTTTCAGTAGTAATAGAGCCTAAAGTGCACTAAAATAATTATAAAGCCCTGCTGTTCAATTACTAATAGCATAGTGTATCAAGCTGTCAATAGTTCAATGTAAAGCTATACACGTGCAATAATATTTTTATTGTTTCAAGAACATAAGGGGGAAAAAAGCAAGAGAGAAAATTACTACTTTGCAACAGTTCAGTAAGACTTTTTATTTCTAACAAACTATAATAAATTCATTTTATTTATAATTATATGCTACAATTTCACTGTCTTCAAAGATCTTCAACAAAACACATAGCAGCACTGGTTACAATAATTGATAAGAGGCATTTAAACTAATACACCAGGTGCAATAAGAAACAATTCTCAAATCCTTTAAGACAATAATTGACATTGACATAATCCCCTCTGGTAATCATTGCTCAAGTTCAGATTTCCAAATCAAAGCCAGAGTGCTTTGCTTTTTCCATCTTGGGTATGCACTAAATTAATATTTGAACCACTTTGCCTCAAAGTTTCTGTGAATCTCCCTTAACTATAGAAGCAGGAATTACTCCTAAGTGTATCTACTCTCTTATAATGTGAAAAAGAAACTGGAGCCTAACACCTCAGGGATCACAGAGAGATACATAAGAAGGGATACATAAAAGAAGAGATTCTCTCTAACTTGAAACAGAGGTAAACAATTACATTCAAAAAACATAACTTACCTGAGTCTAGAATGTTCTTCCCTACCCCTAGATATAGCCTGCTGAAACTGATCCACCTGCTGACCAATCATTATGTCTTCATCATGGAATGCCTTTAACTGCTCCCTGAGGTATGCAATTCTCCTTTGTACTTCCGATTTCTCATGCTCTGAATCCTGATTAGCACTAGAAAAGAACATACGTCCATATTTTAAAACCATACTGATGATTTACAAGTGACATGGATTTTATTATTTGTAGCATACAGAAGATTTACTCATCAGCCACATTTAATATTCTGTTAACTTGCAAGATCTACACAGCAATAATGCCAATTTTAAATATTTTTTTAAATTTCTCATCAAATGTAACTCCCCCCAGTTATATTCCTATTGCATTTAGTTTAAGACATATTTGTTTTGCACTATCATGAAGGCTAGAGAATATCTATTATCACCAAAAACAAAACAAAACAACCCCAAAAGAAACAAACAAAACCCACCAAACAAACAAACAAACAAAAAGCTGCTCTTGCTACCCAACTGCCTCTTCTTTTGACACTGTAGGAAAAATCCTGGTATGTAAAGAAGCAGAAACAGAGATATACAGGTATATAACTGGACTCTGCTAAAGACTAAATAAGTATTTTCTATTACTGCATGTTTTCTCATTAATGAGAAAAGCTCACTTTATATCCACCTATACCTTAATAAACATTCACCATAATCACTGTATCTGTATTTACCAGCTTTTCAGTTCCTCAATTCGTTTATGTAGCTGTTCACTGTCTTTTCCCAGACGTTTTAACTCCGTTTTGGAACGATTATAAATGATCTATCAAGGAAATAGGATGCAGTAGTTTAAGAAATAGTAGAAGTAATTTCCCAAAGAACTACAGTTTTGACTAAATACTGAACTGCACCAAACCAAACAAACATAACTTGATTTTCAAAAATTACACCTATTTATTTATTTTGACTTAAGCTGTTTAGCAACTGTGTAAAGATATAAATGCCAGGGCCCCCAAACAGACACTATCTGCCAGTCAGGCAGGAAATTCCACCTGTTCTGAGCTCCACTATGGACTCAAGAAGCCAAGACACAGGTGTAGAATTACAGATAGGTAGAGAGCACGGATAAGTTTGAAGCTTTAAATTGGTACAAACTTTGAAAGAGGGTTTTTTTTTGCCTACCTCACTTTCATTGACTGCTTTTCTTTTTGCCTGCACTTCAGCCTTCAAAGAAGTACACTGAGGATGAAGGGCTTGTGCTTCTTCACTTACTGCTATCAATTTGTCTTGTATTGCTTTGTACTTTTTTTCTGCTTCATTCACTTTTACCTTTGATGAAAAAACAACAAAACAAGTAGTAATGGAACAATTTTTTCTTCAAAACCTCCTAATGTTGCAGGACAAATATGTCTCAAAAGGATCCATCTGACACATCTCAATTGTTTGGGTTTTGTTGGGTGGGTTCAAAAAAATAAAGCAAGTCATTGCCACTATGGATACGCTAAGATGAAAACTCATAAATGTTCATTCTTGGGAAATCAACAGACTACCAAATCTGTGACACAGACAGCAACCTTTTCTTCTATCTCAAGGTCTACTCAAACACAGGACTCTTAAAACAGTAAGGTCAACTGCCATGACATCAAAAGAAATGAAACCAGTGTCTAGGCAATGTTCCTTCATCATTACACAGACATGTTGACCATAAAGCAAAAATGCCTCAATTGTGAAAAAAATACTTTCTAAAAGAAAGAAAAAAATTGCAAACACATTTTTTTTAAAAAGGAAAGTAAGTAACAACAAAGAAAGTTTGGTGGAGTTTTAATAGACTGCAAAGTTTTGGGGCTGTTCAGCCTGGAGAAGTGGAGGTTGCATGAAGACCTCATAGCAGCCTTTCAGTATCTGAAGAGGGGCTACAAAGAAGCTGGAGAAGGGACCATTCATTATCTGTATTGATACAACAAGGAATAACGGGTTTAAACTGAAAAAGGGGAAATTTAGGTTAGATATATGGGATGAATTCTTTACTGTGGGGGTGGTGAGTCACTGGCACAGGCTGCCCAGGAGCCCTGGATGCCCCATCCCTTGAAGCGTTCAGCGCCAGAAGGGATGGTGCTTTGAGCAGCCTGATCCAATGGAAGGTGTCCCTGTGCATGGCAGGGGGGTTAGAACTGGATAATCTTTAAGGTCTCTTCCCACCCAAACTATTCTATTCTATTCTAGATTCAAAATAATGATGCCTGTTTCCCGCATAAAATATGTTTCATATGCAAATCAGAATGTATGACAAAATTATTCTTTCTTGCTACCTACAGAAGTCTTAAGAACCATCCCAAAACTTCCAGAGGTCTCCTGAAATCACTGATCTTTTCTAAAAGCAATGATACCCAAGAAAACCTTCATAACAGACCTCTGACTTGGGAGATGACTACAGCTAGAGTGATAAATGGTTTAGACCATATACGTACCTGGCATTCTTCTACCTTCTGAAGGAGCTCTGTATTTCCTTCTTCAGCTTCGACGCCTTCTCTGAGCAGCTCTATTTCTTTTTCCAACTCACTCACCTAAAGAGAAGTCTTTATCAGCATATTCACAGCAGACTGGGAATGAAGCACATTTCACATGAACAAACATATTTTAGCAAGACATTTACCACTGCCCACGCCATTTGATGTTTCAAATCTTTGAGACGACTTTGCATGTCATTCACAAACGCGATGCCTTTAAAAATTTCCTTCTTTTGTGTATAAAGCTGCTTAAGTTCTTCAAGACGCTTAAAAAAGAAAACAGGGGTTCAATCATGACTGCAGAAAGCTGTGATATAATAAGAAATTTTGGAAAGATTTGGGTTTTTTTGAAATTTAATGTCACCGAGACCTAATAAAATCAAAACTACACAGTTTAACTTCTGTACTTCCTTCACCACTCAGATCTGTCCTAATAATTACTTTAACTTTTACATACCTCTTCCCCTTGTTCTATCTGAACACGGGTATTTGTTTTAGTTTTCCCAATAAATGAATAATCTTCTTTCATTTGTTCCAGCTGAGTTGCCTTCATAAAAAACTAAAAAGGAATAAAAAGATGCAGATGTGAGATCAGCACCTTATCTAAGTAGACCTTCAATAATTATGACAGAAAGACCATTCATCCCAACATCCCTGCATGCTGAAAGATATCCAAAGTGAAAAACTGGTCAGGTTGTGGTGGTACAACTTCCACCCCCTCCTTGGGACACAATGTGATATTTGAGATGTTTGCTAGGCCCCAGCCTTGATGAACAGAAACTAGGCTCAGCTCCTCTTATCAGAAATACTCTCTACTCCCAGGAACTTACACTATCTGACAAGCTCCTCTTTCAAATGAAGAGCTTTTGAAACTTTTCTTTCCTAACAATCCAAATGGAACAACATTTTTCTTACTGAATGTTCAAAGAAAGTTACTGACCTGAATTGTGCTCAAGATGAAAAAATACTATGACTAACACCCACTCTTTAGTGGGCTATACTTTTTGTGGGCCCACTTTTTTGTGACCCTATAAACAACAGTCCCAAGTGAGACCCCCTGAGCTCTCCGGGACCACAGCAGGCTGTGACAGCATCTCCCTCTGAGAGAGACACCACTGTGAGCCAGAGAACTCTCAAGTTTACTTGGAGGATTGCTGACAAAAGCTGACTGAGACTGGGCTGATACCCCTACTCCTCAGGGATCAAGCCTTCACCTGCTGAGAAGATCCAAAGGCATTTGACATGAGTACTTCTCTGAACTCCAGGGGAATTTCTCACAGATATACAATTTATACACACTCGTCCGTTTACATACAAGTGCACATATGGTACAGCAACTGTATTATGAACGTTTGTCACGATTCTTAAATACTTAGATTAGTAAGAAATTAGGCCTACAAGTGAGTGAGTTACCATTGTGCTATTGTAAACTCTGTAAGAATGTTCTGTTAAATTGTTTAAATCAGGCTACCAAGTAAGTACAGTTAAGTTAAAAGCACTGTCAAAACCTTTAGGCCTAAACTGCGGTCAAGAGAGAAAAGTTTGGCAAGGGGGTCCATTCTGAACCTTGTGACTTAATGGGAAGGTCTCCTTTACTCCTTTATATCCTTACCTTCTTCCCATTCCAACCTCCATGTAGATCATTTTAGGTTAATTTAGGTTTTAGCCCAATATTCCTCTTGTGCATCTATATAAGTAGGAATGAAAACCTTGCCAAGGAATTTACCTGCACTTTCATTTTAATATTAAACCTGCTTTTGCTGATACCCGTGCCAGTGGTTCTTTGGGCGACTTAAAACACTCATTTCCAACAGGCTATTTCTGAATAATGAACTAACTCAGCTGTGCCCTAAAATTTAAATTTATCCACCTCTTTAGAGAGAAGAATCTTCAAAAATATTGTTTGTGCAAGTGGATGATTGGTGCAATCAAGACAATGCATTGGCGGTGGTTGGGATGGAGTACGTTTAAGTTAAGTCTTTACAACAACTGTTATGCTGTTGTATTTTAGATGCATGATCAAAACAATACTGACTACACACTCATACTTTAGCTGTTGCACTGAGGCCTCCTGTTTTTCACTCTGCCCTCCCAGTGAATAGATAGGCATGGTGTGCAAGATGCTGGGGAGGCATACAACCAGGCAGATGATCCCATGCAGCCAAAGAGATATGCCACCTCAGAAAATGTCATTGTGATGGTTCATCCCCAGCCCCTCACTCAGCCATCCACAGCCACTCACTTTCCTTTGGGGTGTGATAAGGAAGAGAATTAGAGAAGTAAAAGCAAGAAAGCACATGGGTTGAGATAAAAATAGTTTAATAAAGCAAAAGCTGCACATGCAAGCCAAGCAAAACAAGGAATTCATTCATCACTTCCTGGAGTAGGCAGACGTTCAGCCTCCCCCAGGAAAGCAGGGCTCCATCCTGCCTAATGGTGACTTGGGAGAACAAATGCATCATTCAAAACATCCCTCAATTCCTTCTTCTTCCCCAGTTCTATATGCTGAGCTTGATGCCATATGGTCTGGGATATCTCTTTTGTCAGCTGGGGTCATCTGTCCTGGATGTGACCCCCTCCCAACTCCTTGTGCACCCCCAGCCTCCTTGCTGATGGGGTGCAAAAAGAAGAAGAAAAAGCCCTGACTCTGTGTAAGCCCTGCTCAGCAGTCACAAAAACAGCAGTAAGGAAAACATCTCCACATTATCAATACTGTTTTCAGCACAAATCCACAACATAACCCTATACAAGCTGCCATGAAGAAAGTCAACTCTAACCCAGCCCAAAACAGCATAGTCATCCTCAGCAATAAAAACAGTAAGACAGGGTTTAGGAGGATTAGCTTGGGCACTGGTTGGGCCTCAGTCTACGAATAGGAGGTGGTGAGCGATTGCCTTTGCATCTCTTATTTTGTTTCACTTTATTTCTCTCTCCTTCCAGCTTTTCCTTCCCAGTTATTATACAAATTTTATCTCATTCCTCTAATTTTTTTACTTTTACTCATTTTCCATTCCCCATCCCAAGCTTGGAGGCAGCAGAGAAGGGAAGTGAATGAATGGTTGTGTGGTATCTAGCTACTTACCCAAGTTAGCCCAAAACAGGTTATTAAAATAAAGTAATTTGATTTTTTTTCCAAATGCTGTAAAAATTTGCAATCAGTATTTTAATGTTTTATGACTATGCTAAATTATTTTTCTTACCTTGTATTTGTCGCCCTCATTTTTAGTCTGTAAAAACTGTTTACTCATCTCTTGGGTTAAAACAGACACAGGATTATCTACCTGGAAAAATAAATCATTTTTGTTTTATTTTAATTACAAGCTACCATGTAACTGCAAATCCATGAAAGTGAGCACCCAGTTCCAGTCTTGCAACTTAGCTAAGCTAAGGTTCAGAAATCAAGCTTGCTAATCCTCTCACGTCTTCAAAAAAACCAAAACATAACAAACAAAACCAATAACAAAGAGAAAATCTAAAAATCCAACTATATCAAGTACAAAATAGAACCACAGCAAGAACAGCTAAGGAACTGCTTCCAAGAGAATACATGACTTCTATAAAAACAGTACCTTCTATAAAAACAGTAGCATTTATTTAACAAAACCAGCATTAGAAATTCTTGTTGTATCAAAGTACTGCAATAAATGCAATTAATTGACTCATATATTCTTACAGACATTGCCACAAAATAAAATCACTACAAACTAACTGAAATTTCTATTATTTGAAATTCTAAGTATGTTGAATATTTGAAACCTCATATGCACTACCTGATCTTTTATTAATCACTTAGGCAGTAAAATCACATTCAAATTTCTGAAGAACTGAAATAATTAACAGAAAAAAACTCTGTGGGTACAAAAAAACCCTACATATGTCAAGACTTTTACCAACAGGACACAGGACTCACAGCTCACAGATGACAGTAAATACTTATCTGTCTGGGACAGAATCCTATTCTGCATTGCATGAGATATATATTTCAATTTTCCTTTTGCTGATGAATTTGATCTTTAAATAACATGGAAGAGGTGAAACTCTCTCCTTTAAGGAATGATAAATTTCTTTTTAATTGAAAAATTATAATATCACATGTCAATGTCTTCTTAAATTTAAGAATTTAAACACTACAACAACTACCTGTATATTAAAGTGATCCAGTATTCCTATGAGTTCCTCTTTCTTTGAAGAAATTATGGTCCCTAGTGGTAAAAAAAGAAAGAAAAATATCAATAGGTACAATGCCCCAGTCTTTTGTTCATTGTAGAAAATGTAAAAAAATGAGATCAATCTTTTTGCAACACAGACTTAGTCCTAAATGAGACACATTGGTTAGGGTTTTTTTTTAATTATTATTTTTAATATATTTGCATTTGCACAGAAAGACTTCTAATTGAAGTCCTTCTTTGCCTCATAAACCTTCTGTGACAGAATTTAGATAAATCAGCAAATTCGATAAAACCTCAAAAAAGACTAAGAACTATGTTCAGCCTCATCACAGAAGCAGATTTTTCTAAAAACAAATACTAATGTAACACCTGACATACTAAATAATACATATCAATAAATACGTAATGCTTTTGACATACTACAGTATTCTTAGTTTGGGATAAAAACAAAAAAAAATGGGCATTGTCATCATCCTTGAATGATGTTATGAGAAGACAAACATCATCCTTTACTAACATCAAGGCATTCAAAGCCATGAACAAGTTTAGAGAACTTCTAAGACTGAGAACAAAGCAAACCACCACCAACCAGATTTGCTCTTCAGTTTGCAAGTTCTGCTTCCATCCTGATTAATGCGCTGATTCACAGTGATAGAGGTACCATACAATTCTGGTTTAAATGCATCTCTTCCTTGGTTTCTCAAAGTTATGGAAATATCTGCAGAACTAAAAAAGAAAAAAATAATAAAACTCAAATAATACAACTCAAATTAGTCTCAAATATAAAAACAACAACAAAAAATCAAAACATTTTAATTTTCCATGCAAATATTCACGTGTACTACAGGTCACAGCTGCAAGTCAGTCATAGTACCAATCAAGAAGACATATTTATTTGGTTTAAGCCACAACAGCATTAGACACATTGCTGGTTTAAAACCCAGCAGGAAAAGTAAACCCACTCAGGCTGCCCCTGTTTCTCCATCCCCTTCCCACAGTGGAGGAAACAACAGGAGAGATTAAAAGACGGAGTCACAATTTACTGCAAAATCACAAAACCACAGCAACATTAATAAGAGTGTACAAAACAGAGAGTGCTTTACCCACAGCAGGGTATTCACCACCAAACAAAAATGCTTCCCCAAGACAATGCCTGGCATGGTTTCCCAGAAAAAGGTAAAATGGCAACCGGCCCCATGCTGGGCCATGCGGTGCATGAGAAAACAAAGGCACTATGTCAGGGATGCTCACAGTTTTAACTTTCCCCTTCCCCAGCCCAAAAACAATGCAAAAACAAGGACAAGAAAAAATCCTGGTGGGACCTGACAGGGCTCTGAAACAGGCCAGGGGACCCTTTTTCTGGGCCTGACTGTGCACAAGCGGGACTGGAGTGCTGGGTGGTTCTGGCAGCAGCGGTGCTGCACGGCTGCTGCAGTGGCTGCTGCTGTCACAGCAGCTGTGGCTGGGGCTCCACACAGCTTGGCTGGGCTCTGCTCCGCGCTGCTGCTGTTCCTTTTCTCTCCCTCTGAGCGGCACCTTGGGCTTGCCGGCGCTGTCTTTCAGCACCAAACCAGAAAAGCTGTGGCTTGGAGGAAGGGCTCTTGGGGTGTTTTTATGATGATGCTCTATTCCTGACTGTCTACTTCATGCCCAGAAATGGCTACTGTGACATTAAGGCGGGTCCAGAGGAGGGGCAGTGTAGAACTTCCTGCTCAAAGACTCATACCCCAGCATGCGGATGCTGTGGAGAGCAGAGGCTACTTTGTTGCTTAGCTAACTCAATTTTTTTAGTAGCTTAAGCAAGAAGTTTCCTTTTTTTCCCCCCACCCCACCTTCTCCTGGACAGCAGCATCAATCCTTCTGCAGTTTTGTTTTTGTTTTCTTGAACTGTTTCAGCATGGTTTTGGTCTGAGATCAGATGATCACAGAGTCCAGCAGCAGGGGCCACTCCAGCCAGCCTGAAACCTCGGGCAAAGATGAACCACAAGAGAAAGGACACCAAAATCCACCAGCTTCATCGGCTGTGAGGAGGGCACTAACACCAGAGGTTCAACAGGTTCCCATCTGTTTTGCTTAAGCTGCTGCATGAATTTTTTCCTCTTCCCTGAGACAAAAGCCAGCTGACATTTCGTCCCCCTTTGCCACATGGCCAGCCCATTAATTTCTTCCCCTGGCATTTTGAGGAGTTTTGTTCTTCTGTGTGGGTTGGGTGAGTGTGTGTGTGTGTGTGTGTGGGGGGTAAGGTTCTGAAAGTTCAATATCTAGCATTTATTCAATTTTTTTTTCATGCTGTACGGGCACTTTGTTAGTTAATAAACAGGGGTTTTTTTTCATTTTCACCCACTGATTTTCATTTTCTCATTGGCAAAAGGGATAATTAAAGGCATTCTCTTTAGAGGAGACACTCATTCCAGACTATTTTCTCCTAAATCTGTCTCCAAACCAAGGCAGACTGCCAGTGGCAGAGAGGGGTAAAGTCTGCTCGGCTGACCCTGAAACCTACACACCCCCTCCCTTGAGCCTTGCAAAAGCAAAAGCTGGCGACCCTTCTGCTTTCAGCCCTGGCTGCCTCGTGCTGACACCACGGCCTCGCCGTGATCTGGGTGGTATGGAATCCAACACTGCCAGAAACTCCAGCCCTCTTCTCCAGAACCATGACAGACACACTGCTGCCGTACACTGACTGCTTGCATCTCCTATGCTCCACCTAAATAATGCGCCAAAACCACATATTTGTGAAAAAGATTTCTTCCATCTTCCCTTCTCATCTGAGTGCTTTCATTTTACATCGCAGAATCAAGCCGCTTTGTGGTAGTTCTCCTTTTTTCAAATTGGCTTCTGTATAAAAGAGTTGTCTGGCTTCTATAGCCTAACCAAAGTAATCAACAGCAGAATGATTAAGGCATTCTTCTAGATAACGTGATGTGATTTCAGCTCCAAATTCCTATTTCCTGTTTCTCAAGTGAGTGATGAAACATTAACTTAATACACATAAGGCAAGTACTACCAACAATTTTACTCTTAAGCACCTCTGAAAGGAAAAGGCTGGGACTCTGAATAACACCTTCATGTAAATGTAAACTCCTAAACCTCCTACCTTTTCACTGGTTTCCCTTAACACGTTATCCCCACTCTCACAGCAGACATGAATCCCCTTCTTGCATGTTTAAATATCCAGCTGTAAGTCAAGGTCTTTATATTGTATACTCAATCATGTCACCAGAAAGACTGAAAAATAATTAACCACACTGCTTGCAAAACAATAACTAGTCACCTATGAATTTTTCTAGTGAACTCCGTTTTCTGTAGGATATTCAATGACAGAGTGCAAGTAATACACGAGAGCAAGGAATACAGAGGACATATCACTATATTATCTAGTTCAGTGTCCCAGTTTCAGGTAGGACAGAGTTAATTCTCTTGCCATTACTGTGAGGGGCAGAGCCTGGAGCCATGTGAGTGTTGTTATTCTATGCCCCACACTTCATCCTTAGGGGCACGGCTTCAGCTGAAGAGAAGGAGAACATGAAGTGGAACTGCCACTGTTCTGTTCCTTTATTCCAGGGAAAGCGGACGGTGAATGAAGCCACAGGGTGGCTCCAGTCCTACCATGGGGTTGCTGTGTCATTGTTTTACTTGTCTTGGGCTTGGGGAGGGAGTGTGTGCGGATGATCTGTCCACCTTTGTTTCTTTTTCTTCCTCAACACGTGCTTAGACACTTCCACTTGCCATTTTCTTTGTCTCAGGAGATGCATGACTCAGGCTACGGTGCAGTCACCTTGAGTCAGACTCAGTGAGCATTTTTGCTAGTTATGACCCTCTTTTACACGCTGCTATTAGTATTGTTGCTGTTAGTGTTTTGTTTTCCTTATCTTGTCGATGGCTTTTTAGTTCAATATCTTATTTCAACCTGTAATTTCTACCTTTATCCCTCTCTCAGCTGATTGAAGTTTAATTTCCAGTTGGTTTCAAACTGCAACATTCAGAAATAGTGATATACTAGTGGTAAAACTTCTCAAGTTTTTTGTTTTCAGGGTTTGAGTTTTTTTCCGGGAGGAGGGTGTTGCTTAAATATGATCTCCTCAGTGTTATGCTTTTTATTCAAGTCTGGTTGATCCCATAAGAAGATACAGAAAATTACCATAAAGAGAAAACTCATAAGCTAACACCAAAGGCAATCACCGAATTACATATGCAACTTTAAGATTTAAGTTGTACTTACGTCTCTCCTTTTTGAATAAACATTTTTAATGAGGAACCTCTGTTAGTTGCAGTGGCTTTTCCACCAAGACCAACAATTAGTGCTGTTAATACAGAACTCTTCCCACCTGTAATTGAAGCATTGAACTTGTTTTAAAAAGAAGATATTGTAACTTCTACTCCACTCATATTACAGTTTTTGGACTTCTTATATATTCATGCATTAGAAGTCAAAATTCTGTCCTTATTGAACATATAAAATAACAATAATGCTAGTAAAGTGTCTGCCATTTTCAACGTTCTCCCTAAAAAAAAACCCATCATGCTGAGCCAAACTTCCGTTACTTCTATTTAGCAATTTGCATTCAACATGTTGTAGGTCAGAAGGAAGGAATCTCCCCTTTCTTAAAAGCATACTGATACAACAAAAGAAATCAAACACATTTTACAATTTCTCTATCTGGAAGGTTTTTAAACTCTTTCCAAATTTATGTTTATTTTTTAAATTCTTTCTCCAGAAGAAGTGAGCTCATATAAATAGGTATAATTTCCTATAATAGTTTCTATGTGCCCCATACTGTCCTGGGTTAGCTGAGACAGAGTTCCTTTTCTACCTAGCAGCTTGTACAGTGCTGTGTTTTGGGTTCAGCATGAGAATAATGCTGATAACATGCTCATGTTTCGGCTGTTGCTAAGTAGCAAAGTCGAGGACTATTCAGCATCTCATGCTCTCTCTGCCAGTGAGGAGGTGCACAAGAAGACAGGAGGGAGCAGGGCCAGGAGAACTGACCCGAACTGGCCAAAGGGATATTCCATACAAGAATATGGAATATTATGCACTTGTATCCCCAGTGCATAAACTGGGGGATGCTGTCCAGCAGCCACTGATTGCTGCTCAGGGATGGGCTGGTTGTGAGCAATTGTATTATGCATAACTTGTTTCTCTTNTGAGAATAATGCTGATAACATGCTCATGTTTCGGCTGTTGCTAAGTAGCAAAGTCGAGGACTATTCAGCATCTCATGCTCTCTCTGCCAGTGAGGAGGTGCACAAGAAGACAGGAGGGAGCAGGGCCAGGAGAACTGACCCGAACTGGCCAAAGGGATATTCCATACAAGAATATGGAATATTATGCACTTGTATCCCCAGTGCATAAACTGGGGGATGCTGTCCAGCAGCCACTGATTGCTGCTCAGGGATGGGCTGGTTGTGAGCAATTGTATTATGCATAACTTGTTTCTCTTGGGTTTTATTCCTCTCTTTCTTTCTGCTTTTCATTACAGTAATTATTATCTTTTATTTTATTTCAATTATTAAGCTGTTCTTACCCCAAACCACAGGTTTTACCTTTTAAAAATTCTTCTTCCCCTCCCACTGGGGGACATGGGGAAGTGAGTGAGCGAGTGGCTGCATGGTATTTAGTTGCCAAAAGGGATTAAATGACAACTGTCCTTTCTAGCACCCAATGTGGGGCTCAAAGGGTTGATATAACCGACTAGAGTACGTTAAATCAAATTTCCTGTAAGCATTCATGATATTAGTTTAATAGCTACTGATCACAATGCGGATTTATTTGCTCTCAGAGTCGTTGCGCTGGTTCTCAGACCTGCATTATGTAACAGCTTCCTCACAGCGTGCACTCCCTGCTTTGGTGTTTATCACCTTTGGGGCCTGGGCTGCGGCTGTCGCTTTGAAGCGCCCTGTAACGCTGGCTGGTGAGATACGATGCGATAAATGTCACCATCTGACACGTCCGAACCGCTCGGCACCGCCCTCACCCCCGGGCCGCGGGGGCCCTGCAGCGGCCACTGCCCACACTGACACCGCTCACCCCGGCTCCCCCGAGAGGACACGCCTTCCCCGCCCTCGCCAGCCCAACTACAACAGCTGCTGAAATTTTTACGTGTCCCTGGGAAGCTGAAACCATCAGGAAGCACGATGTTACTGAATGTGCTTCAGATCTAGTTCAGCATTATGCAACTATTAGCAGTACCTCAACCCCAAACACAAGCACTGTGGCTCCTTCAAACTCAGTGATGGGCACTGCAGGCACTTGGACAATTACTGTGCATTTGATAATAAACATAAAAGTACATTTAGTTCAAATGAAAATTTATGCACTATTTAGCTATTAAAGATTTATATTCATATTATTTTTTGCAAAAATCTCCAATTTTAAGACCTAATTCGCTAGCTTTTAACTACTGGGATAGACCTGTATGGCATCTCATTTCAAAAGTGAATTCTTGTCCATGCCTAAAAGATTGCTAGCAATTCTTTTTCAAATAAAAATTACATCTTCTACATTATTCACAGAAGTGTTCTTTGACAAAGACGCTATGCAATTAATACTTACTTCCATTGGTTCCAACAACAAAATTGAGATTTGAGCCAAACTGAAAAGGCCCCAGATTTGAATGGCACATGAAGTTCTTCAGCTGGATACTTTCAATTATTCCAACTTCACCATCAGGCTAAAGAATGAAAAATTAAAACTCAAGTTATGTCAACATTTTAATGAGATTAAGTTTATCTATTTTAAACACAATGAGAATTAAAATGACAGCACGATATAAAACATCAGTTGTTACAAGCCACAAGGAAACAGAAGGGTTTCATGACATTGTGTGAAGTCGTTTGCTATACAATAGCTATGCAGTAAAATAAAAAGGAAAGTTACCAAAGCTGATCCCTCACACATAGTAATTTTCAATTCTTCCTATTACTAACTTATCATCAATACAACCTAAAATATTAAGACAATAGATCCACACAGTTGGCTGACCAAGTTAAAGCAGGTTATTAAGGGCATTGTCCAAACGTCTTGTAAATACTGACAGGGTTGGGGCACCAACCACCTCTCTAGGAAGCTGTACTGGCTTTGGGTTGTGGTAGCAGGGGCAGGAAGCTGCAGGGACTTCTGTGAGAACCTGGCAGAAGCTTCCCCATGTCTGACAGAGCCATTACCATTCCCCAGCCACCCCTAAGAAAGACCCATTGCTGGCCAAGGCTGAGCCCATCAGCAGAAGTGGCAGTGCTCCAGGATAAGCGTCAGGAAAGGAAAATTGCAATTGCAGCAACTGCACCCAGAGAAGATAGGAGTGAGAATATGTGAGAGGAACAGCTCTGCAGATACCAAGACCAGTGAAGGAGGTCCTCCAGGCATCAGAGCAGAGATCCACCTGCAGCCCACAGAGAGCCCTATGCTGCAGAAGATGGATTCCCAAAGGAGGCTGTGGCTCTATGGGAAGTCTAGTCGGGAGCAGGCTCCTGGCAGGATCTGTGGCGCTGTGGAGAGAGGAGCCCACACCAGAGCAGGTTTGCTGGCACCACTTGTGACCCCATGGGGACCCATGCTGGAACAGGCTGTTCCTGAGGGACTGCATCCTGTGGAAGGGATCCACACTGGAGCACAGAATGAGTGTGAGTCCTTCCTCTGAAGAGGAAGGGATGGCAGAGACATATAATGAACTGACTGCAGCCCCCATTCCCTGAGCTGTTGGGGGGAGAAGAAAACTGGGAGTGAAGACAAGCCAAGGAGGGGTGGAGGGAAGGTGTTTTAAGATTTGGGTTCATTTCTCATTATCTCTTAAATACTGATTTGATTGTAAATAAATTCAGTTAATTTCCCCAGGCTGAGTCTGTTTTGCCCATGACAGTCACTGGCAAGTGGATCTCTCCCTGCCCTTATCTTGACCCACGAGCCTTCTGTTATATTTTCTCTCCCCTGCCCCAGAGAGGAGGGCAGTGACAGTGGTTTTGGTGCACACCTGGCATGCAGAAAAGTTCAACCCCCCCCCAGAGAAGCGTGGTCCACTGTCTTACCACTGGTAAAGAAATGTTTCCTGATGTCCAGTCTAAATACACAAGACAGTATTTGCAAACTCAAAAATTACTTTTTAAAAACCTTCTATCAAATTAAAATTCAACTACTAGAAGAAAAGCAGAAAAAAATAATATTCCTGTTTTCCAGTTTCTTTTCCATGAAAATTTGCATTTTAAACACTAGATTTTTTTAGACACCTGAAAGTGTCAGCTATGCAAAACAAACAAGTATTTGACACTTCTTTTAGTAAATAATTCGTTTTCCAAATATTTTGTCTGCTTTTACTACAACCATAAATGAAATACACTGTAGTTCAATCAAAATCCATTTACTTGACTACAGCAGTAGTATTCCTTCTATGAAATCAGAATATTGTTATGGTTGACTATTACAACTAGATGACCCAAAAGAAATAATGTAAGAATAACCTGATGCAGAAGTCCTCATCACAGACGGTATCCCTCGTTTCTTTTATCGTTGTTCTACTGATGCCTACATCCAAGCCATTAATTTCAATAACCACAGAGCTTTCTCTTCATCTCTATGACTTTTCAAACTACTTACCAACTGTGAAGAGGGACTATTAGCTGAGAACTCTAAAGTTTCTTCTTCATGAGACTCATCTCTATGTATATGTGTGTCTTCTTGTCTCTGCCTTTTCTGGGACCCAGGATTTAAAACACTTTCTTCCTTTCTCTTACCCATGAGTACTGAAAAATGAAAGTAATGAATTATTATAGGCTTTAGTATTCTGGGTGACAACATACCCACAGGTGATAGCACAGACATACCAAATTATTTACTTTGGTAAAACAAATATGAAAATCACAGCAAACATTGCAACAAATCCTTTCCCAGAACTGAAATCTCAGTATTTTAAGGCTACGCTTACTATGAAAGAGCTGCATCAAAACAAAAGAAACACAGCTTCATTATTCATTATAATCAAGTTGAATGTGTTGATTAAAAATAACATCAACCTTGATTCTGTTTTCTTTGCTACATTAGACTTTGGAATACTTGCTAGAATTGTTTTTGGTTAGCAATGGAGTTGAAGGTTAGTGATGAGAAGTACATAAGTAATATAGTATAATCAGCAGCATCAATACAGATTTGATTGAAGTTAGCTACATGGACAAAAACAAAGTTTATTAATTATTTGTCGTTGACAGAAGCTGAAAAAATTAATATGCAGAACAAATAAAAGTAGAATAAAGGAAAATTTAGATTCATAGCACTGTTCCTGTGCTGTTTCTTACACACAAGGTAGTATAATATGATCACAGTAAACAAAATGCTCCCAATAAAGGACAATTATTCTCTCCATATAGAGGACACATGTATAAATTTCCTCCACAAATCAATAAATAACGCACAGACTTCCAGCACTAATAGGACTGGTCTGAAACGACTCTTGCAAAAGCTTTACAAAAACACCTGCAAATTTCATATTTTCTGTAATCATAAGCTTATGGCATGGTTTTTATTCCCTTAAAAGTACATATTACGTTCTTTATACCTACAGACCCAAAGCCCTAAACAAAACACAGAAGTTAACATACTTGCCCTAAGTAGAAGCAAGGTGCTATTTACACAAATGCAATACACAATCTTTTCATTTGTCAGTAGTTAAGTCAGCTACTGGTAAGTATCTAAAAGAGGCTAAAACTAACATCAGTTGCACAGTTTTCTGACATCAAAACTTTTCTGAAATGGATTATGCTCTCTACTCAGCTTTGTTTGCTGGAATTTAACCTTGCTCCCTCCAAGAAAGATGACAACCAACTTTAATGCACATCAACAGTTCAAGCAAAATTCAGAGGCAATAAATGTACTTAACATTCACTCCTATAAAAAGATCACTGCATGACACATGGCCTATGAATAGGCTGCTTATTTATAAAAATAAATTGATTTTTTTTTTTAACGTGTAGGGGGCAGGAAAGAATGACCAGCATTAGAGACACAGCATGCCCGAAGTCGGTAACACATGTCTAGACACACTGGGGGCTTGGAGGCCAGAAGACACCTAGTCATGGACACAGGTGATGACAACAAGCAAACATTTCCTTGTCCCTTGGGACAGATGGAATTATCCAAAAGAGAAGTCATACAGGTCAGCCTAACAGCTCCTAACATGATCTCCTGGAGGGAGGTCACAGTCTGTGAGAAAGCTGGGTGGCTCAGCACAGCCTAAGGACCCCAGTGGTCCCCTTGTCAAAGCCCTCAGGCCCTCCCAGAGCTTCTCAGTGGGTCTTGCTCCACATTCTCTCTGTAACTGTTTTAACATTAGTTACTTGGAGAATCTACAGAGACCTCAATGAAATAAAAACTGCTGAAGTACAACCTTGGTCACAAGAATTCATGCTGCAATGGAAATGAGCAGTCTTTCTTCCCTCTTCTCATTCTGTCTCATCCCCCTGAGTCCAAGCAGCTCTTTACAAAACAAAATAATAAATCACCTCAAGTCTCTGATTCTACTAAAAAGTAAAGAAGGAAAAAAAGCTTTATTTTGACATCAGTTAGATGAGCTCCCAAACCACTTCACCATGCAGATCTGTATGTCTGGGTCACCGTGGAGAAAGAGATGCTTCTCTGAGCAGTTTCCTTGTGTCAGCCTAATGTCCTGGTCAAACTACTGCCTGAATTCAACCCTACTGATTCCCTTTCTGATGGGAGGTCAGACAGCTTATTCTACCAAGCATCACAGAGAACAGCATTTATTCTAAGAGATACAAGAGACATGAAAATTTCCTACATCATTACAAAGAATATGTAATTTCTAGTCTATATATTTGTTGAATGCTTTATAAAACACAGTGTCTTATGATCCCCTCATTAATTTTCTATGACACAGCATCTAAAAGATAAAGAAAAAACAGTATTAATCCCTTTCCATTACGTGGAATGAATAAAATTCAAAGCAAATGCAGAAATGCAATAAACTTCCCATGTGACACTCTTGCAATAATTTTGTATGGTAGGGATTTCTTTATCAAATATTAGGGGAGGAAGAGGAGAAGAATAATAATGCTTATTACTAATGATTACTATTATTATTACAATGATGACATCCATGAAGTATTCACAGCAAAACTGTCATATCCACTTTATGTTATGTAGTTTAATACCAGACACAAGGAAATCAAGGAGCAAATACACTTCATGATTCAGCTTACATACCTTTTGCTATGCTACTCTTGGTTTACTACAAAAACATGTCTTCATGCCCAAATTACTCAAACCAGGAAACAGTCACTTGCAAGCTCTTGGCATCCATCACCCAAGTACGAAGACAAGTATTCATTGAATCTGCTCTTCCATTAAAATCTTCCTCTAAAAAGAAGGGGAAACATAAGCTTTAAATGTTGTAATTAATAACATCCAAACTAAGATGAGGGTATGAGTTCCACTGCTATATTGTTTGAACATTTAAGGAAAATAGAGTATAAGAGTGGAAAACAGAACAAAATAATCTCATGCAATCTAACGGTGAGGAAGGCAAAAGACAGAACAGTCTGTACCTCAAAACTAAAGAGGTTAAAGAGCTAGTATTGCAAACAAAACTTAACTGGAACTACAAGCAAACTGTACTAAGTAGCCTCAGAAACTACAACAAATACCAGGGGATACAGAACCTTCCCTGAGTACAAAAAAGCCGAAAGGAGCAAGACACTAACTGCCACCACAAGGAACCCACTAGTAAGATTTTACAAGAAACAAGGTTTTAAAAGGCACAGGAAGAAATAACCAACATTTTAAAAAATAAATACACAGAAAATAACACATATTTGAATTTTATCTTCATGTCATCTTCATATTTTTGACAAGAAAAGTTCTTTTTTTTTACATTAATTGTTCCCAAAACTCTTGCACCAAGGCACTCCTAATTTTCTACATCAAATTTTTAATTGAAAGAATCACTGCTCTCAGTCTCAGCACTGACTGCTGACCCTAACTTTAACAACAGTTGAGGAATAACTATTCAAGGCAAAGGAAAAGCAGCCAATCCAACCTGTCCGAAGGTTATTAAAGTATGTGTCCTGGTTTCAGTCAGGAAAGTCATTCAGGAAGAGAAATCAAGAGTACTGATTTAATAAAGAAAATAAATTTCACTATCATTGAATGTAAGAGTATACAGTTAGAAATAAAAACTGGACATATAATTGGGAGCAAATAAAGGCAAGGCAGATTATTACAAAAACAATCAAAGGATCACTACAAATTATAACAAGCAATTGTTATGGGTACAATGAGAGCATGAAAGGAAAATGCAAGCCCCAAACGTGCGGTATAAAATGATCAGGACCGCTACACGTTATCGTAGAAAAGCACTTACCCTGTACACATCAAAGGATGGGAAGGCAGAGGCTGCATCCACTGATGCTCACCCATGTTCCAACTCAATCAATGGCCTATCTTTCCACAGGATTCACTGCAATGGAGTTCCACAACTTTTCCCTACCTGGCTGGTCACGGCTTTGCTCATCCAGAGCTGGCACAACCAACCTGCTGTCACCAAACCCACATCACTGGCTTTCTAGCAGCCGTCGATGTCCTGCTACCAACATAAGGTAGGAAGGGATCCCATCCCTCTTGTGGGACATCCACTTTGAACACTCTGGACCCAGCCCAGCCATAGCCCTGCCTGTCACCCAGCTGGCAAAACAGAGGTAAAGCAAAGACATCAGAGCAGACTTATGGCAGGATGAACACATATGGGAAGCAGCAAAGGGAAGAAGAGGAAGAAAATACTTGAGGTCTTTAACTGATGTATAGCACACTACATTTAACAGTTACAAAATTAGCAATAAAATTACAAATTAACACTAGCAATGAATAAAAATGAAGGAAGTACATCACTATCTATTGTACCTAAAGGGAGGTATTCCAGAGGGCTGAAGTTAGAAGCTCAGCCTCTGACACAGTAGTGGGGCACTATACATTTTTGGGACTATCTGAGCAAGATGTTCCATCCTAGACTATATGTCTGATGTTCACAACTCCTCTCCTAATACATTTGCAGCCAGTGCATAAGAAGCCTACACCATCCCATCTAAACACTGGAGAAGCATTGCCTGACCCACAGACCACAGAATGGGCAAGGCTGGAAGGGAACACAGAGGGTCATCTGGTCCAACCTCCCAGCTCAAGCAGGGTCATCCCAGAGCACACAGCACAGGATTGTGTCCAGGCAGTTTTTTAATATCTCCAGTAAGGGAGACTCCACAGCCTCTCTGGGCAATCAGTTTCCAGTTCGTGTTCACCTGCACAGTAACGATATTCCTCCTCATGTTCAGGTGGAACTTCCTGCACACCAGTTTCTACCCGTTGCTCCTCGTCTTATTGCTCGGTACCACCAAGGAGAGCCTGCTCTATCCTCTTGACACCCTCCCTT
>VXBQ01003803.1:370598-437391 GCA_013400175.1 Phainopepla nitens | reverse complement strand
AGCAGAGCAGGACAATCCCCTCCCTTGCCTGGCTGATGATGCTGGGCCTGATGCCCCCAGGACAAGGCTGGCCCTCCTGGCTGCCAGGGCACTGCTGGCCCATGTCCAACTTGCCAGTGACCAGGATCCCCAGGTCCCTTTCCATGGCACTGCTCTCCAGCCTCTCGTTCCCCAGTCTGTGCACACTGCCAGGGTTACCCTGTGCCAGGTGCAGAATCCAGCACTTCTCCTTGTTAAACTTCATATGGCTGGTGAACACTCATTTCTGTAGTGTCTCTCTGCCCTTCTGAGACTCAACAACTGCTCCCAGTTTAGTGTTATTGGTAAGTNTGGGTGAAAAACTTTTTCCTGACACTCAACCCAGACTTACCCTGACACAGCTTCATGCTGCTTCCTCGAGCGCTGTCACTGGTCACCAGAGTGGAAAGATCAGAGATGAGTGTCTGCCCCTCTCNTTGAATTAACCCTTTTGGTATCAAGTTCGGGATGTTAATGAAGATGTTGAGAAGTGCACTTGAGGATAGGAGTCCTGTGGAACTCCTCTTGTGAGAGGTTGCCAGCTTGATTTAACTCCATCCACTGTAACTCTTGGTGCCTGACCTGTGAGCCAGTTGCTTACCCATCGTGTAACATGGTTATCCTGCTGTGTGCTGGACCTCTTGGCTTATTTTAGTTTCTTTCAACAGTTTATGCCTATACTTGAAGTTCTGGAACTGTAGTTGTTCATGTGGTGTCCGTGCATTACATTATAAATTTTAATGGCAGTTTATTTTTTCTATTAAATCCCTCTTATGGGGTAGACCCCTTTCCTGCAGGTGTGGGTGAACAGGGATGAGTAAGCAATCCCAACTGAATGTGACTCAGGGCAGTTCCTTCCCTGTAACAGATGTAACAGAAATAATATGCAATAAATTTCTCTTGCAGGATCCACATCTTGACAGTTACACAATGTCCTCTATTAAAGAGAAACTCGGTTGTGACAGAGAGTCTTTGATTGGGCTAGCAGTTCTTCTGGGCTGTGATTATCTTCCAAAGGTAAACAATATAATTATTTTTTATTTGGTGCTTACACTGTCTTGAAAAAGAACAAAGTGTATCTAGGGAGATGTGCATACTGGAAAAGCTTATGCAGTGCATGATTACTGAGGTACAGTAGAAGATGTGTAGTAAATTCTGTAAATTCTATTGTAAAAGACTAAAGATACTCAAAATGGTTCATGAACATCAGTCTTTCTAAGACTGTTTTGTGTTGTTCCAAACCTTTTCTATAATGGAGGTGAAGGCAAAAGTTTAGATGCTGATTACATTGAGCCAAGGTGTGAGAACTCCATTGTTTATGAGGATGCTTTGTAACAAGTCACATACAGGTGCATCCCTGGCAGAGCTGTGGAAAATGAGAAAAAATGGCTTTGTCTGTGCTCTTTGGAAGACTCAGTAGTGATGATTTTGAGCTGTCGTTATTAGTAAAGGCATTCTGGATGCAGTTTGGATGTATTACTGTTCCATTGTTTGTAAATATATAATTTATGAAGAATTGGGAGTGATCTATTTGGAAGTTTACCTAATTAATTGAAAGGAATCTCAGTCATTACTACTTCGCTTTTTTCTTTTTTTCTTTCCTGTAAATGCTGGAATTCTTCTTTGAGACTTCAAACAGAAGCTGTTGTAATGGCTGTTTGAAGGGGAAAAGAAGTGAGAAGAAACTTGATCTCCATACAGTTCATCATATAGTGACTTCAGGCTATGGTTGCTCCCATTCAGGCTTGCAGTGGATATCTAGTTATTCTTAAATAATTATGTCCCAGTTTGATAAAACTGTCCTTTAAACAACTGATACTGCTGGAAAAAACAAACCTTTCATTATTTTTTGTTTGGGTTTTGTTTTTGTTTGATTATGCTTCTGTTATAGCAATCTTTAAATAGTTTGTTACTACTGTGTAAAGAGAGGGAGTGAAAAAAACCAGTGGCTAATCGGTGGTTATTGTACCAAAGCAAGTCCTGGAATGCCAGGTTCTGACATGGTCCTAAAGTGTCACAATTATGTGATGTCAGATAGGTCCTTTGAGTTATTGAAGTTCAGCAAAGTAGATGAAGACAGAAACTTTTAAAGAAAGCTGAATTGTGGGAGTGCTTGGGAATGGAGATTGGCAGAACAGGTAAATGAGAATACCACGCTATAATTGCACTTATTTTGTTGAAAATACATCAAAATAATGCTTTCCTTGCAGAAACTGAATATCTGGCTTTACTTGAATGTCTGACTGTAGTCCAATGAGGACTTGGTTTGAAATGTAGATTTATTTTATATGGTTGTATGTATTCAGTTGTGCCATTACAGCTGAATAAAGATAGATTTATTTGTAATTGTGCTGTAGAAAGTACACTCTATACAATCTTTGTAATCAGGTGTATTGATCCTTGGCAAAATAGGATGAAGGTGGAAAGAACTGGAAAGCAATGTGTGTTTTAAATCATAGACTGATATACAATAGTTGAGTCAGAAGGGCCCTCTGAAGTTCACTTAGTCCAACTCCCCAGCAGTGAGGGACATCTTCAATTAAACCAGGTCACTCAGAGCCCTGTTCCAACCTGACCTTGAATATTTCTGGAAAAGGACATCTACCACCTCTCTGGGCAACCTGTGCCTGTGTTTTGCTACTTCTCTATTGTAACTTCTCTATTCTGAATCAAACTTCTTTTAGTTTATTATTACTTTCTACTTCTTTCTTTGCTTTGTTTTATCTGAGGTGCTGTTGAGCATAAGAACAGCTTGTATATTACATTGGCAGTACAGCTGTAATCTGCCATCTTCTTTTCCCTTAAACTTGGTCAAAAATATTTATCTCAATTTGTTCTCAGCATCTGGAATCGCTTTTTGTCATTTCTCTACACTATGTAATAAAGATTTTCTTTGTGAGAATATGAATATTTTGTTTGTAATTAAAAAATATTTCATATTTCTCAATAGGGGGTCCCAGGAGTTGGGAAGGAACAAGCTTTAAAGTTAATTGAGACTCTGCGAGGTCAAAACTTACTGCAAAGGTAAAGTGGAAATTTACATAAGTGCTTTTTTTATTCAAAGACTCAATAGTATGTACTTCAGCTCCAAGACAATATTTGTAATACTTTAATTTAAGGAGGGTATTACCACATTCCTCACTTTGTGTTTGCTAAAGGAATTGTGTGTTTTGCTAGGCAAGTCTCTTATTTGTTTTAAACATTAGCTAACTCCTAGCTCTTGAGCTAGCTGGTAGAAGTTGTTATATTGGAGTGAAAGTTGTAGGGATCGATGAGACTTGCTGACTTTTAATTGGGTTGTGGATTGGGATTTGAGATATCAAGTGCTTTCTATGTTTATTACCATAACGTGTATGTGTCAGTGCTAGAAATCCAACATTATGTACTGTCAGAGAACCCTGTTTCATAAGTTGAAAAACTGTTTCTTGGATAAATGCTTGAGAAGTATAAAGAGATTACTTTTCAGTGGTTTAAGTGTGAAAGCTAAAAATATTTCTTGATCCTTTTAACATCATCCTTTTAGGTTTGAGCAGTGGAAGGAACAACAGTATGATCATAATCCACCTGTGGTTGTTACGAGGGTAATTCACTGTTCAGAGTGCCATCATCCAGGTCAGTGAGAAAACTGCTGAGCTGTACTTTTAGCCTAATTGTTTACTTTTTATTATGGGGTGATGGGTTTTGTTTTATTGGGTTATGGGTTTTTTTCTACTAGCGTTAAAAACACTTTTCAGCTTCCATCTTCCCATTTTCAATATTGAGTATTTGCACCTTTATATAAACACTTTTAAGGCTTGGGACTAATTTTCTTCAAATGTGAAACTAGTTGACAGCAGATGGAATATTATCACAATGCTGTTGTGGCATCTCAGATATTTGCCTTTTTAACATGATCAGTAAAGACAGCATGTTATATTCTATATTGCCCAGCAACTATTTCTTTAGTTGCTTGAATTGGTCCTGCATCAAGAGGACCAAATCTCATCATTGATGAGGTTTGCAGCAGTGTTTTCTTAAAAATAAATTAATCTCAAGGACCCTGATATTGGTATCATCTTTGATCAGTGAACTCATGCAAATCCATCATTTGGCAAGGGAAAAGCCCGATTCAAATATATTACTGATATTTGTTTTCCAGGTTATCATGCATTACTTCTGTAGTTTTTCGATGGTAAGTTTCCAGCTTAAGATCTGAAACTGTTGAGTGAAAAAGTCTTCAGAAAAATGGAAGCTGGCCTGTCTTTTTCAGTTTTTACTGTAGATAATTAAATGCAGCTAATGCACTCAGATATGCTTACAGCTGCTGTTCACATCACATTCATATGTGTTCTGAGCTTTGTATTTGTAATATTGCCCTTACAGGTTTGGAGATTTTGGGAGCCCCTTTTCTTCTCACTTTGTCTATCTGTTGCTGTAGGATCTTACAAGGAACATGAGCACAGTGGATGTAAATTCTGTGGAAGCCTGAGATGCTGCAAACCCAGTGACTCCAAACACTGCTGCCCTTGTGCATGGCATCAGTGGGAGAGAGTGAAACAAGCAAATGCAGTGGAGGACAGTATCAGAAAGTAGGAATGGCCTGAAAATTTAACTGCTTTTCACCCTGCATTCATGTGCAGGGTGGGAGTTTAGATTCTCCATTTTTTCCCATTTGTCCTCAGTTCCTAACACATTTGTTTTTACCTGCAGAAAAGCCACCAGTTGTGAGGGCTTCCCATTCTCTGAGGTAACAAACAAGCCTACTTAGTATAAATTGTTTTAATCAATTAGTTTAAATTTCAGGTTTTTGCCCTCTCTTAAACTCTCTTTTATGTTTTATCTCAAGGTTATCCAAGAGTTTCTTGTAAACAAGAATAAATTGATCAACATAAAGGAATGTCAAAGGCCAAATTTATTGTCCTTTCAGGTATATAGCAAAATATTGAATATTCAGCTTTGTAATCTTTATTACTAAGGAAGGCATCTGTGATTGTGATCTTCATTGGTAATTTCACTTTAGATAAGAATGAAAGAATCTTGCTACAACATTTTAGTATACCTCACTGTTTTGAAAGCCTAAAATTGAAGACTTTGGAAAAAATCGGTTGCTATAAATAGGTAGATGGAAAAGTGGAAAACAGAGAAAGCTCACTTGTCATAGTTTTGTTTTTCATTGTCCAATATTGCTAGATGGGGGTGAGGGTGTTAATATATGCACATTAGCATTGTTTTCTAGGAAGGCTTTTTAGTTGTTTTTTATTGGCAAAATCTTATAATGTTTCATTTTTTGGGTTTGATGACAGTGTAAGAGTTATGGATAGAAGAGTAGACCACAGTTAAATAATGTGGCTTTAATGAAAATCTATGTTCATTGTCTCACATGTGAAATCTGTAACTTTGACAGCTCCTGGAAGAGCTGATGTGAATCTCACAAGGTGTTTAACAGCTGTCTTATCTCTGCTGCTGCCACCACACAACTGTTCCTTGGCTTGTCACTGACAGCTGATGAATGTGCCCTGGTAGGGAGGGCTGTTTCCTCCCTTGGCAGTGAGGTGTTGGGCATTACACTGATGTATAAAAGCACTCTAGATATTTTAAGTATTTAGCCCAGTGTCCCAACTACATAACTATCTAAGCATGATATCTAACAGAATAAAAAATGTATTAAAGTTTGGGGTTTTTTTTTATACAAACAGCTATTTGCTTCAGAGAAGATGGAATGGGCCAAACATTACGCTTGTAAGAAGCTGTTAGCACTTTTGACACGTTATGATATGATCCAGAGAAAATCTGGATACATTGACTCAAAACAACTGCAGGCAATACGGTAATGTAGCGTTATTTCTTGAACTTAATATGTTTATTTCTGCTGGCAGATAAAAACCACAAGGTTTTTCTGAAAAAAAGGAAATACGGTTTTCTTCCATTTTTGTTTCAAGCTTTGTGCTTGTTTTGAATAGAGGTAAAAATTCAGATCAGTGCACCAATTCTACTACTGCTGCACAAAGTAATACATAGAGCAGTTTCATTCTTCACAAGCAGTGCTTGTGTTCTCCTATGCTTGCTTTTTGTTCCTTTTCCTTGAATCTGCCTAGGCTCACCTGTCCTCTGCTCAGGTTCTTTGCAGACATTTAATTGAATTCTGTGTCTCAAAATAAGAGTTCAGGCTTAGAAATGAGCATCTGAAAATTCAGTCATGGTCTCTGATTGCTTATCAAACCTACCAGCTGTCACTGTATTATGTGTCAACACTACTTTTCATTCAGGACTGCTACATTTAGGAATGTAAAAATGGCCAAGTATACTGTTACTAAAAATGGACATGCAGGGAAGAAAAAGAAAGATAAGCATGTAATTACTTTCTCCCAGAATAATTTCCCACTATCCAGATTTCTGTTGCTTAGGAATTTACTCAGCCAGAATTAGTGTTTCTTATTCTATCAGCCCTCAACATAATTTATTTTTTAAATGATCTAATATTTTCTTAAACTTAAGTCAACTTTCAGAATCTACAGTGTCTGTTGGCAAATGTGAACTTCACTTTGTGGAGGGAATTGTGACTTATTTTAACTTTATCTGATGATTTCATTTCCGAAATGAAACCCAAATTCTCCCTGCCTCCCTAATTCTTTTGTTGGAAGAAGGTTAGTAGTTTTTCCATGCTAATCAAGGTTTTTAGACATTAATTTTGGGGCACAAGAGGACAGTTAATAGCAGTGTGATAGTATCACTTCTGGGTTGATGTGTCATAGTGTTGAATTACTACTTCCAGAGATGCTGATCTCTTCAGTGCTATCTTTCAAAAGATTGGGGAGACTGGTTGGAGAATGCTTTCTAAATAGATTAGCAAGATAAATTACCAACATTTACCTTGATGAATGAATTCATTGACAGTCTCTGTTTAATATACTTTCTAGTGTTTCAAGAGTTTAAAAGACAGATGGTGTGCTTTCGAATATTTCTTCTTTTATCAACCTTTAAAAATGCAGTAATGGTTCAGCAGAATCAGCATGATCCTACTCTTCATGCATAGGAAACTACTAAACTGGGTTGTAGATAGTGTTTTTAGAAAAATCTCATACTGACTGACTATCCCTGCTCAGTTCAAGTTCTATCTCTCCTCATGCGCTCACGCAAAATATATAAATGACCCTGTCTGGTCATTTAGAAAATTACTGTCCAGGGCAACAGCCTTCTCTGGCATTAGTATCTTAAAATCAGAGAATCATTTAGTTTGGAGAAGTCCAGCCATTAACCTGACACTGACAAATCCATCACTAAACCATGTCCCTCAGTTGGACATCTATACATTTATTAAATTAAATATCTCCAGGGATGGTGGCTTAGCCACTTCCCTGGGCAGTTTGCGATGCTTGACAACCCTTTCCATGAAGAAATTTTTTCTAATATCCAGTCTAGTCCTCCCCTGGTACAGCTTGAGGCTGTTTCCTTTCCTTTCTTACTACTTGTTACTCGGGAGAAGAGACTGACCCCCAGCTGGCTGCAACCTCCTTTCAGGCACTTGCAGAGAGCCATAAGGTCCTCCCTGGACTAAACACCCCCAGCTTCCTCAGCTGCTCCTTTCACACTTGTGCTCCAGACCCTTCATCAGCTCCACTGCCCTTCTCTGGACATGCTCCAGCACATCCAGTACCACACCTTGTGGTGAGGGGCCCAGAAATAGACACAGCATTTGAGGTGTGGCCTCACCAGTGCTGAGTGCAGGTGGACGATCACTTCCCTGGTCCTGCTGGCCCCTCTCTTGCTGATACAGCCAGGTGCCATTGGCCTGCTTGACCATCTGGGCCCACCCTGGCTCATGTTCAGTTGCTATTGACCAGCATCTCCAGATCCTTTTCCTCTTGGCCACTTTCCAGCCACTCTCCCCCAGCCTGTAGCACTGCAGGGCTTGTTGTGACCCAAGGGCAGGACCCAGCACTTGGCCTTGTTGAACCTCATACAAGTGGCCTCAGCATCAATCCAGCCTGTCCAGATCCCTCTGCAGAGCCTTCCTGCATCCAGCAGATCAACACTCCTGCCCAACCTGGTGTTGTCTGTGAACTGACTGAGAGTGCACTTGATCCCCTCACACTGATCATTGATGAAGACATTAAACAGGATCGGCCCCAGTCATGAGCCCTGAGGAGCCCCAGCAGTGACTGGCCTCCAGCTGGATGTAAATCTACTCACCACCCCTCTCTGGGCTTGACCATCCAAACCATTTTTAACCCAGTGCACTTACTCCAGCCATGAGCAGCCAGTTTCCCCAGGAGAAAGCTATGGGAAATGGCATCAAAGGTTTTACTAAAGGCTAGGCTGACAACGTCCACAGCCTTTCCCTCATCCCCTTGAGTGGATCACCCTGTCAAAGAAGATCAGGTTGGTCAAGCAGGACCTGCCTTTCAGACAGATCAGCTGAAGATACCAAACTGACATTTATAGGAGACTGAATTATGCTTGTCTGTTACAGAAGAACTTTTTTATTTTGCGTAAATGCGCTTCTGAGTGTCAAATAAAAATGTTTTAGTGCTTAAATCTATACTCCAAATTTTACTGTATACAAAGCAGTGTATTTTTTAAAAGGTGTAGTAATTTCAATTTTACAAGATTTTTTTTTTCTCTGACTCATTCCAAATTAGAATATTGAAATATTTTTAGATTTAAGTCATTTAATGGACTTTCTCTTCTTACAGGATTGTTAAGGCACGTGTTAAAAATGGAATTCCTTGTTTTGAGATTGAATGGCAAAAACCAGGTGGGTCTGGTTTCTATGTACATTATGGGACAAAACAGTTCATAGAAACAGATAAAATCAAGCTTTAAAGAGGACAAGAGTTTGGCAACACTCTGAGGCAATGGAATGTGGGCGAGATTGGAAACTGTTCTGTGGAAATAACAGGAAATGTGCATCAAATTTCATATACCCTGAAACAAAAAGCAGTGCTTTAAAGAAAAAAAAAAAACACCAAAAAAACCCTAGAAAGCAAGGGACTCAGTCTTCAGCTACTTTTTCTGGTACATGTAAATAAGACCTGAACTGTGTATTTCATACATTATTTCACCATGTACCTGAAGCTGTCACTATTTACTAGCTAGAAAATTTTTTGTGCTGCCAGACTCCTCCCTGTAGTGTGTCCATTTGTGCCAGGAAACCGGCAGGAAGAAAAAGACTTTACTTGTAGATAAATCTCAAATATCATACTATTGACTTTTTATGAACCTTCTTTGTACTCAAATTTTTGCTATTTGGTTTTTCATTCCCTACTTGACACGTGCCTATTTGTATCAAAAGTACATTCATTATTTTTTCAGAACATTATGTTGATCCAGAAGATGAACCTGTGGGGTTGTTTATAGTCACAGTAGAAGAAGAGTCTTTGTTTCAGGCTGCTTATCCTGATGTTGTTGCCCTCTATCAAGTGGAAAAGTCAGAAGTTCTTAAAAAGAAGCAGAAAAGTAAGTCTAGAAGCTTATTTCTTATGAATTTGTGTCTTGCCAGAATGTGAAAAAGCAAAAAACATTTCTCCCAGTCTTGAACAATGTCATGCCAAAACAGGATAAGGTCACGATGCCTCGCAGGGACTGTGCTTTAATCTTACTATTCTATACTACTTCACTAAGAAATATGAACTGTTATTTACATGCAATTCAAAGTGCACTTGTTATTATTTTTCTTTTCAGAAAAGAAAGACAGACCAGAAGAAAAGGAATTATCAAATGCTTATGATGAAGTTACCAGTCTTCTGTCTCAAATTAATTTAAAGCCTACAGACAAAGTTCTTCCTGTGCAACTCTTCATGTCAGATACAAAAGCTCCTCCAGAAGATCAGGCACAGCAGAGAAGTACTCGATCAAAAGATGGAGCATTACCTTCAGCTTCCTGCATAACAACAGTTCACATGTCAGCATCAGCAACTGCTCTTGCTGACTCATCTGTGCCCTCACAATGCACTAAGTATTCAGGGATATCATCCTCTTCCTCTGTACCAGCTGGTCTGCAACTGAGCAGTACTGATGGGAAAGGAACCTCCTTCAGCACTTCATCAGCCCGTGGAGGTGATGACCTTCATCCAGAAGCTGGCTTATCCACGTGCATAAAACACTCACATCCACTAAGTCATGAAACAGTAAGAAATAGCTCAGAATATTCTGATGTTACACAGTCTGATATGCATTTTGACAGTGAAGATGATTTGTTCTCAGATGATGCTATGGGACAACTTCAGGAGTGGTCTTTAAGCGAGCGAATACTTAAGAAGGCTCTCATTCCATCACAGCCTTTGTCTGAAGATGTAGTGCAACTGAAGTCTTTGAATTGTTTTAAACAAACAAAAGAAACATTGAATCCTGATAGAAATCATGTCTCTTCCTCATGTCAGTTAAATACCCTAGTGCAGGAAAGTAAAAATGTTCTATCAGAAAACTCTGCAAGTGAATCCAGCGTGCAGATTTGTCAAGATGTGTACAAAACAGCTGACATCCTGGCTGAAATGGTGCTAGAAGACCCTTATGTAAGTGGTTCAGCATCTCTAGCCTTTAGTGAACAAACAACAGAGGCACTTCACCCTGGGTGTGAAATACTTCCAGCATCTCAAAAGACAGCAGATGAAACTGGCTGTCACATTGAAGAAGCTTGTATTGAAACTACTTGGAAAGCTTCTTTTAAAAAGAGTGTCTGTCAGAACAAGTGCTCTTCTAGCGAAGACAGTGATGATGGGTACATGGATAAAATCCTGGTTTATGAGCAGCAGAAAAGGCAACTGAACCCTGGCCAGTTTAAAAGATGTTTTACAAAGAAAAGGAGTAGCACTGTCACTAGCAAAAGGACAAACAGTGACTCAGCCCTTACAATTAAAGGGAAGAAGAAAACGACCAATTTAAAGAAAGCTGTTAATAGTTTCTCAGTGCAGGTATCTCCAAAACCATCCTCTGTAGAGGAAGTTAATTGTTCCCAAAGTCCAGAGCAACCAATTGAAAGATTGGGTTCTGATCCCACACAGCAAGACAAAAGTGCTGTTCTGACTTATGAGTGGGCAGACAGTCCCCTTCCCCTGTCTGAAAGACTGAAAGGAAGAATCAAAATCAATTAGGTTCTCCATAAGAGAGATTATGACAGCAATTAATTATCAGTTTAACTTCAGTTCTTTCTCAAAGTTTCTGCAGTATGCTCTATCAATTTTATGTGGACACAGTTTTGATGAATAGGAAGTGCTGTCAATGGAGCTGAAGTTTGAAACTAAAATATTAAGAAAAGTACCAAACAGTTGATAGTAGGCAAGTACCAGTCATTCTGGGTGTGTTTACATTCTGAACTTGATACATAAGCATCAGGATACAGTATGCAAGGATGAGGGAGATTTATTTAAGAAAAAGGGTTTTTTTCCCAACCAATTGTGCAAACTTTGTGTACATTTATTAGTCTCGCTTATAAAAACACTTACTAGAACAGCGCCTGTGGTGCTCTTGGATTCTCCTAATAAGACAAAATGATGCAGCATTTTTAAACTGAAATTATCCATTCTCCTCCATTAATTTAATGCCATGCCCCATAATAAGCTATTCTTCAGGAGTGTGCCTCTTCCAAAGAGTGGAATAAGCCATGTAAGGATACTGTGGTGTTGTAGCTGTCGTACCTAATATTTAAGGAAATTTAATGACTGTTTTAATTTAATTTAAATTTAATTAGGACATTTTTTCTTAAAGAAGGTTGAAATCCCATCTAACATTCAATTCATAATAGAGTGAAAGTTAAGTTACAGAAAATCTAGTTATCATTTTGCGAGTTCTTTGAATAATATCATGTTTGGGGTTCTTTTTAAGAGGGGAAATGTGAGTACAGTTATAATTTTGAAAGTACTCTTCCTATCTCTTTATTATAGTAGCAATCTCTGTTCATACACCAAAAAAAGTTGTCTTCAACAATTTCCTGTTTGAATGAATGCTTCCTTGTCTGTATTTAGGTGTTTGTAACTTTTTCTGTGCACCAGCCAGAAGGAAGACAACTCTTGCCATGATAAATTGTTAACAAGAGAAATTTAGAATATCTGTGCCTTAGTGAAAATGTCAGTTCTTCAAGATGGCAAAGGACCAAGTTTGGAAGCTGAATTCCAGATGTGTTTAAGGAAGATAAAGGTAGCCTATAGCTAATACAGTCTGTAATTAGCCAAAATAGTAGTTTCTTAGTTTACACTGGGAAGGTGGGAAATTGATTTTCCAAATGAGAAAAGTATTCTGGAAATGAGAAAAAAAAATCAAAAATATTGGAAATCAGTTTTGAAGATGGTCTTTGTCTTCTTTAGACTCTTCTGCACCCAGCTGATGTGAGAGGGTGCTGGAAGAATAGTGTTGTGAAGGAGAATAGTCACCTGGGAGTTTTTACTTCATAGCACACAGAATGGTTTGGGTTGGAGGGGTCCTCAAAATCATTTAGTTCCAACCCCTCTGCCATGGGCAGGGAACCATTCCTTATGCAGTGGTCAGTAATGGAGAGATCTCAGTAGGGTTTTCTTAGTGGAAAAACATTGTTCTTGATTATGTATTTTTTTTTTTCTTGCTGATGATTTTTGAATACTGAAAGTTGAAATCAAAAGTGTAAATTTTCATTAATAAAAACGCCAACATCATGTGAACGCACTCAGTTTTGTTCCCTCCCAGGTATGGGAATGTGCTCTTTTGTTGGGGAGATCGTTCAATTTCATCTGCAATGTGTGGATTTCTGTGGTTTAGAGCTTTCTTTAGAATTTGGGGGCCAGAGTGGTTTTTGAAGGGAATTTTTTGTTTTCCAAATCTGCTTGAGATGACTGCTTTAATGGATGAGGAGATGAAAATACTGTGTCAGAATTGTGACAAGTTCATATTTTGTAGATGATGAAAGTCAGAAATGAGATAAAAGATATTAAGAACTGCAGAGGAAAAGATATTACATTGCTGATTTCTCCTACTAATTAACTGGGTTTCACAAGTACAGTTCGAGCATGAAAAGCAGAAAAATTTCCATTTTTTCATATGTAATGCAGCCAAATTTTTTGCCAATTTTCCACCACACTTCAGAAGCAGCAATAGATGTGAAAAGAACTGTGTAGGATGCTCCCTCTATTTAGGCTGTAGCTGCTCATTGCAGTAAATAAAAACATTTATCATTGGGGGTGACTGTTGCTTGAATTAAACTTGTGATTCATTACAGAAGGATAATTGCAGTTTTTAAAGTGTTTTGGTTTCTCATCTTTATGTAATTTACTCAATCTAAAGATTAGGGATGATCTTTCTTTGGAGCTTTTTACTGTGCTGACTGCTTTGCAACCTCTCACACTTGTGAGAATGATCTTTAAATAAATTGAGGGGATGTAACATAACTTTCTTCTGCAGGGAGTGCTTCTCCAGGATATGTTAAACTGCCAGTAAGAATAAATCAGTTGATGCATCAACCTCATGAGCCTGAATAGATTTTCATTTGTCATCTGTCCTGTCCTGACCTGTCTGAATAGGCTCTACCAGGGTGCTTCATACACAGTAATAAAAATGTAGCTACTATGGAGGTGGGGTACATAAGGGGCTCATCCTTCTTAAAGTCATTTTCTGAAAGGTTTTCTGTACAACTGCTGTCCCAGCCCGAGTACTTTACCTGATCTGTCACTCTTGCTGGCATCCCTCTAGCTTGAATGATGCTCACAGAGATATAGAGCAGAGCCATATGTTCTGTCTTAGCAGTGTAAATATTATTTCCACTTATAAACAGTATTAAACATTAAATGCAGCTCATTTGTTCAGCATAGCTTGACAAAGGGAAACATTTACTTGGCATTCCTAAGGATTGTAACTCACTATTTCAGGTCCACAATCAACAAGAAAGGAAAATAAATGCTGTTTACATGGAATATATACATAGAGAGCTAGAAAAAAAATGTACTTTAAAAGATCACTTCTCAATGTCTCTGTATCCCATTGTCATTTTTCCATTGGTAGAGATTATTGAAAGACTTACCCATATGAACGTGCCTAACAACCACAAAAGTTTTGATGAACGGAATAAATCTTTTTCTAGTTAACCAAGAAATTTCCTAATTTCAGAAGGGATTTATTTAACTTCGAGGATCTGGACAGGCTTGGCTCTTGTGCTCTTCTGTCAAGGGAGATGTTTGGAAGTGGAGTGGTGAAAGAGACTAATAGCAGCTGTTACTTGAGACAAGATAGTCTTTTCATGTCTAAAAAGGTGTCAGGCCCTGCCATATTATAACAGCAGATAAAAGGGAACTGCAGTTAGAATATTACTGGGGGTTGTTGTAAACCCAAAGCGCTACTGACGAAACAGTAAACTTGGCGCTAGATTTAGCGCTTCTTCCTTCAGGAAACAAAACACTTCAACTGTTTCAAGAAAACAAAACTACGATGGGTGACGGAATCACTGCACAGTTCTGCTGATGTATCCTGCATTATAGCTACCATCAGTACTGAATTTAATTTAAGACTAACCACATAAGAAATTTTAAGAGTTCTTTAAGCCCAAGTCTTGTCTCCACCCCTGCCCCAATTTCCCTTGATCAAGTTGTAGAGGTTTTGCCACTTCAGAGACTGAGCACAACTGGAGAAAGGGACATACCTTTGAAAATCTTATTCAATAAAAACAGCTAGCCCTACAAAAATTCCTGATGGAAATTTAATTTCCATTAGCTGCCTGAATAAAAATCAACTAAGGAAAAGGAGCTAATCAGGAATATTTTAAATGCCAACATAGTGTAGAGGTAGCTCTACATTTGTATTTGTTATTTTAATATCTTATTTTTAAATGCAATTTGCTCTGCTAGAGTGCCTCTGCAGCCAAGTTTGAAGCCCAGCTAGTTGTGTCACTAAATATTTTTCATAAAGGTTGGATCTGTGGTAAGTTTTGGGTATTCTTTCGTACATGCTAGAAAGAACTGTGAATGTGGTCTATTTTGGATAATTTCATGGGCAAACTAGATGAACCTTCCATGCTGTCTTAGTCCTCCATGCCAAGATCCCAGTGTTGCCCTGGCAGTGACACCACATAACAGATGAGATAGGCCCAAGCCTTGAGACAGTCCAAGTTTTATCTGCCTCGAAACCATGAAACTTGTGGCCCTCTTTGAGGCTGAATTCAGACTGTCTTTCAGTACAACAGGAATGCCACGTCCCAGAGCAGATTTAGCCTTTAAGCCTCTGTGTCTCAGCCCACTGCAGTGTGTTGTAAACATTTTCTTTGAACCTTTTGCACTGGAGAGTTAAATTCACTGCTTGTTCTACAGCTGGGTGGGAAAGAGCCCTGAACTCAGTTCCAGAATCCCCAAAACCTAGAGTTTAATGGAACAAAGGGCTTCAAGAGTGACAGCCACATGCATACCTAATGTATAGGGGCTTCATAGGACTTATCTCCAGACTAATGTGTTGCTAGTTTTTCTAGTTATTGAATGGCTTTTTTTACCAGTTAGAAATGTGGAATAGAGTCTGATTTCTGCTAATTAGTGCTATGCCTTCCTAATGGAAAGAAATCAGCAGTGGCTGTGCTGACTGTCTGCTGGGCAGCCAGTGTACGTGTGCTTCCCTAAGCTGTGATGTGGGCTGTCTTTGGCTGTCAGTCACATCAAAGAGTATGGAAGGTACAGGAGGGGCACATGAGGATGTAAAGGCTTTGCTTTGAGGAGTTACCAAAAAACTGAGAAAGGTGATGCTGATATTACAGAGAAGTTCAGGAAATACAACAGAAGAGCAGGAGTAGTGCAGTGGGGTGGAATAGGGCATATATGAATCCTGAATTCCCAAGCACTTGTGTTGCCAGATTTGGTATACCTTCCTGGGAAAGCCCAAGGCATGCAGATCAGCAACTCTGCCTTTGTACAAACCCAGCCAAACTGTTGTCCTCCCTGTGTATGGCTCCTACAACAATTTTTAGTGAGGCTTGCACAGCCCAACATCTACTCCTGCATTTCTATTACCTTTTAACCTGAAAAATAAAAGCTTTTACTGCATGGTTTCAGGTAGTGATTTGTGTTCTCTGTGTTTGTTATTTATCAAGAGATGTGTGGGATTTGTAGGTGTTCTTTCTATCAGTCAGGTCCAAGGGAAGGTGATGGGTTTGTGCTCATGCATCTCCAAGCAGAACTACACTTTTGTTCTAGTGTCTACTGAAATGCCATCATCAAAGTGGATGCCACTTTGTTTCCCTTTCTAAAAATCCCTTTTCTTCTTGCAGATTGCTTAGAGTTTGCAAGAAAGATATCTGGGAAAAGTTGTAGCCTCATGATTTTTGTTTGTGATTTCTAAAGAAATGCTGTTTTCTGTTGATGGCGTTTTGGTTTTTTGGCATTTCCCCCACTATCACAGTCAGTTGCTGACTGCTATGGTTTTTAGTATGGTAATGCTAAAAACTCACAGAATATGTTATTCTGCTGTTCTGTTCTAAGCATATTCTTTTCAGCAATACCAGAAGAAAAGACTACAACCATATAGATTAGGGGTTCTGAGATATAATAATGAAAGCAAGCAGGATGAACAGTGGCATTTTCTATTTGGGGTTGGTGGTGGCTTTTTCAGCCTCAAAGGCCAAGTTTCTATTTACCAAACAAACCTTCATCCAGAAACTTCTAATCCAGCACCTTCCACATTGTAATCTGTGGTGTTAGTAGTATGGAAAGTGGGCTGAAAAATATCCAGTAAAAATATATTAATTTCTGTATAACAACCTAACATATTTAATACAAAACTTTTAAAAGGCCACTAATTCTTTGCTTGTTCCGTCATCAACAGCACACCACCGAGGTCTTTTGGAGAGAGCATTCCTCTCCCCACACTGCTACACTGAAGAATAACTGTGTAAAAGAAGCATGTGGCTCTAGCATTGAAAATGTTCGAATTTTTGGAGAGAATTGAACAAATCCACCAAATTATATTCCTTCCAATAATAGTGGCGTTATCTTGCAAAAAATTCTCAATGATAGTGTATTTACCTTGTAAGATACCAGCAATTTAAGTGTTGGATTATTTTTTTCTTTTCTATTACAAAACCAAACTGTTTGTGCTGGGAAGCCATAAGTTATAGATTCAGAAAAAAATCACTATTAACAATCATTGGTGTCTTCCAATGGCCAGGCCACTCTCAGCACAGAAGCCAGAGACTTGGAGCTGCTCTGACATGACAATGAACAGGGAGAATTCAGAACTGTGGGGTTCTCATCCATGTGGGAATCCATATGATCTGGTATAGCCCTCTTGTATGGAAATCTTTCAGCCTTGTTACTCGTGCCTGGGGAAAAGACCTAAGAAGTTTGTTTACTGTGATTAACTGGTGATCTAACTCAGAACATAACCCAAGCAAGTGACTGTGGTGGGATGAATGTTTCAGAGAGGAAATATATTAAAAATCTGACCAACAGAAAAGTCAGTGAGGTAGGAAGTGTCGATGGTGCAGATAGAAGTCACCAGCACAGACATTCTGGGAAGTCCCCCCAGACCGACCCAAGGACACCTTCTGAAGAAGCTTGTGGAGCTCAGGGTCCCCAGCCCACTCCTCCCAGACATTGCCTTGTCCAACCCAACTAAAAGCTTTCTGACAGCAGTCTATCCTCTTTCAAGTCCCAAATAAAGTTCACTTAACAAAACCTCTCTGCAGTTGTTCATTTAATAAAATACAGTGCTAAAATTTCCCCTTATACATAAAGTAAGGTGCAGTTGGGGGGGTTTATAACTCTTGCTCTTCTAGTCAATTAAATTGACCAAATATTCCATTACATCACTAAAACTATTCATAAAAACTCCAAGACATAGTACCCCTTAGGAAAGTACGTTTGCAGAATGACAACCAATAATAAAGATGACAGCATCTATCTGGAGAACACACAATTTAGGAAGTGCACATTAAAAAATTCCTCTAAATGTGATTCAAGCTAAGAAGCCAGTTGATTATTGCTATTATATCAATCACAGTAGCTCATAGTTTGGCAATGAATATGAGTGGCTTATTGTAAGTGCTCTTTTATTAATCTATTGTCACAGATCTCACTTTAATAGCAACATTATGTGATCACATTTTATTTATGGATCATTTGAAGAATCTGTTATGCAGATATTCGGATTAGTGGGCTATCAAACCATTAGCCAAATAAATCTAAAGGTAATAAAACTCACAGGAAGATAGATGGCTTTCTTTTTCTTGTTCTTTTCAGCTAATTCAGGCTAATTTAAGCCTTTCACAGAATGGTGATAATGAAGGATTTGTTCCCAGCAGCGTTATGGCAGGTGATTTGCATTTGAAAGTTTGACACATTTATAGGCCTTTGATCTTTTCCCCTCAGTGCTTGTGCCCCTGGCCAGACACCTACATGCACGTTTTACCAGGTGGAAGATCTTGGAGCAAAAGTAGCTCTGAGAGTCACCCTGAAGATGTATGCTAGAAAAAAATAATTAAACTATTTGTGTCCAGAAGAATATTTTATTGCTGAATTTGAGTAGCCTTTATATAACACTAGAAATAAAATACATTGAGACTTCCTTTATTGGAGTTTGTTTTAAATTAAAGTTCTCATGGTTTTAAAGAATGCAGTCTGATGGCCCACTAGTTATAAAGATTAGCTTCTTCTATAGGTTTGAAATTATTATTGAAAGGAACTTCTTGCTGCAAGAAGACTTGGAGAATTTTGACACCAAGTGAGAAAATACTGTGGCAGCCATGGAGCCAGTTATTAAATATTATTTAAATTTTTGCTTTGCTAAAAAAAAAATAAAGGAAAACAAATAATTAACTCTCTGGGCAAGAGAGATATCTTTGGGCTGGAAGAGGAAGCCTTGAAAAAAAAGATCAGTGTGCTCTTGGCACCATGAGCATGTGTGAGCATAATGAAACACACAACCCTAGGATATATAATATATGTTCTTAGTATTTACTATCTGACCCCAATACAAGTAGGAAGTCTAATGATTCAGTAGGAACATAGCTGAGTATTTGAAACAGGAGTATTTTATCTCTCACAATTTTTTTAAAATTTCACATGACTAGCTGATTCCTCTTGGATTGTAATGATGGATTCCAGGTGTGTGAACCAGTACCTCATTTCCTTCTCATCTCAGATTTGATTCCGAAAGTAGTCTGAGTTCACTAATTAAAAATTTCCAGGGTGAAATTAGCAAATGTTCCTGTTCCATTAGCAAATGATGTTTCTACAAATTGAGCTTTTCCTCTTAAAGAATACAAGGTTTGGTAGGTTCGTTAGAGGACAGCCAGTCTGATCTCAGCACAGCTCCAAGGATGGAGGTGTCTGGCCAAATAGCCTCAGGCTCTAGGTTTTATTTGGGAGGATGCCGGTCACCACCCCGGAATACTCGGCCTTTTTAAAGCTGTGTAATGAGTACTGATTAGCCATTGTCTGGAGTATACTGAAAGTAGCAGGGACTATGTAAATGTTAGCTTACTTTGGATGCACATCAATAGGGAAACCCCAATAGACCTTCTGAGTCCCTGGGGTTTTTTTCCCCGCCTCTGCTTTAAAAGATGCTCCTTCAATCTAAGAGTTAACTTCACGTTGAATGTACTTGAAAATTCAGTTCCCGGTACATTTTGTTCTTCAAAAGAGAACGCCATCCATCTGTGTTACTTTGCTTTCAACTGATCACAGAATGTCAGATCCCAGATAAGAGCGAGACACTGATGAATGCGCATCCCAGCCTGACAGGGCAGGTCAATGTCAGGGAAATCAACGTTTTCCTTTTTTTTTTCTTCTTTGTTTTTATTTTTACTACATCCCATTTGCCAATATTTACTGTAGAAAATCACTTCTCTGGAAGCTCAACTGGCTTAGAGCAAAATCAACCGGAGAATTAAGATTTAATTGCTTTCTATTTCCGTCTCCACTTTATACATTCTTTTAAACTGACCACCGTGGTGGGCACTGTAGAGATCTCTGCAGAGAGGTAATCCCTCCCCTGACACAGCCTGTGTCCAAGGAAGGGAGAGATTTTGGGGAGCAAGAGCAGCAGGGGCCACTTTGTGATCATGCAGGTCAGTGGCAGGGCAGAGAATGGGACACAGGTGACCTGATTTCCCGTCCTGATTGTGACCTGATTGTGCCGCCTCTGCAGACAGTGCTTTACTGTTTTCCCTGGATTGCAGCAAACTGGATCCTGAGGGAGTGGAGCTGTAGCCAGGACCAGCTGCCTCCTGGATTTGCATACCTGCTGTTGTGAGATCTACCTGCTTATTCATGCATGCGCCGCTTTTACACATCCCAATTACCATTAACTAAGCAGGAACTCAGGCAGGGTGCAAACCAGATGTCTGTGTCTCTTCAGAGTGATGGGGACAGCAGCACACAGCTAAATGGGCTCTCAGAATGAAGGCAAGCCAAGGGTTTGATTGGTAATCTTTTTTCCCTCTAACTCTACATTTTACCTTCTCTTTCTATGACCTCATAGATTCATAAGTTTGACTTGCTGGCCCATACTTAAGTATTCTTGGTAGGAGTTTAGGTTTATTACTCTCTTTTGTGTTTAAAAATAGAAATAAAAAATAGTTTTCTAAACAGCAGTGACCAAAGTAAATTTTTTTTTCAATTTTACAACCCTAACTGAGTCCCTATCTGTAACTATATACTATAACAATATAACTATTTGTTAGGCTATGTTGAGGACTGCCTAAAAAGCTTGTTTTAAGTAGATAATTAAATGTTTCCTGCTTCTAAGTTAACTTTATCCATGCCACCGAGTAGATAAAGAGAGATGTATGATTTATATGAGCAGGAGATGTCAAGAAAAGGCATAATTTTCTACTGTCAGTACCAAGAAGCACCAAAAACAGTGAGACACACAAAATCAAGTAGATGAAACCTTAAAGAAAGAGAGCGAGAGAGAGAGAGAGAGAAATTAAATGAATTAAATGATAAAGAAAAGAAGAAAAGGAATAATATTTAATGAGACAAGCTAGAAGTAGAAAAATTGAGAAGGGATGAAAAAAAAAAGTTGATCATGAGGTAAAGAAAAGGAGCAGGGTCTTGAATGGTAGAGAATACAGACCTCTGCACTATGGCCTTGCAACCCAAACACAACTGTCCAAAAATATAATCAGGCAGGAAAAATATCTGTGTCTTCTATGACCAGCAGGAAACCTATAATGCATCACTGAAAGGTCAAGGGCTTTTAAGACTCAGAAATTGTGTTGTCTCTTTCATGCAGTGTGCAAAGAGCTTGGTTGCTCTTCTTTTCACCTCCCACCAGGCAGCTGCAGTTGCAGGCAGCTAAGGCTGCCCCGAGCCCTGGGCAGACCCAGCTCCCTGGCCCTGTGCCCACACACCACATTCCCCAGTCCCCTGGCCAGCCTGGTGACCTTTCTCTGGACTTGCTCCGGTGTTTCAACCCACCAGGCTTCCCAGGTCTCCTAAGAAGCTGCCTCCTGGCTTATCTCCCTGAGCCTGTGCTGCTGCATGGGGTTATCCCAGCCAGCACAGGGATTTGCCTTTGCTTTCTTTGCACATCCCAAGGCTGCTCCCAGATAATCATCTCCAGTCCCTCTGACGGAAGCTCTGCTCTCCAAGACATTAACTACTACCCACATTTCAACACCATTTGAAAACCTCTGCATATGCAGCATTACCTAAAAAAATGTGAACAATTTTACTCAAATATATTCATGGGACTCTTGTAAGACTGAGTTTAATTCCATAGGCAAAATTCATGGAAGCATTCTGAGCAAATGCAAAAAAATTAAATCCCTAAATTAACATCCCATTCAAATTCATCAACAGCCTGAAGGACAGACTTGGGGTTTTTTGGTGGGATTGAATGTGATTAAAATTAAGATTTAGCAGCTTGCCAAGAAATTTATGATTGCAGTTTGAAATCAATGGTCCTCACCCGTGGGCTAACCATGTGCCCTGAAAGGTGCTCAAACAGACACATAGCATTTTATTTCAGAATGTGAAGTAGTAAGTGCTAAATAAAATCTGTAATCCAACACTTGTATGTTGTCTCTCAACCAGACTATTGATCCATTTTATGATTATTAAACTGAACTGAGACTGTGCCCAGAGCATAACTTCATTTAGCACGGAGATGAAACATGGTTTCTGTCAGCAGCACACAGTTCTTCTGCACATCAGTGCTAGGATGTGGGGGAGGAAGAAATGAGCAGATACTGATGAGGAGGTTCAGTGGACAAAAAGGAACAGCCTGAGCTGAAATGTAATCACAGGAATTGAAACATAGCTCCCTTCACAAACACCCAGCTTCAGCTCTGCAGCTCGACTACAAACAGTCACACTAAACTTTTAATGCAACTTCCCTGGCTATTGGAATTTCTTGTAAGATTTACCTAGTTTTGGAAAATTCATAATGTTGCAAAATGAATGCATGAAAGCCCATTATAACAGCAGGAAAGCAAGAGTACAAACCCTTAGGTGCTATCCCAGTTTTTTTAATAAGGCCTGTGAAACCACTGTTAACACATGGCAAAGGCAATCATCCCCCTGTTCATGGGTCAGTAGAAAAAACACTTGGGAATAAAATATATTGTACTTCACAATTTATTAAATTTGAATATACACTTTTGGGTAGGAAAGGAGGTATTGCTGATCCTGAAATATTGCAATAGGTAATTCTCCCCATCTCCCATGAAAAACTGAGATACAGCCACTCCATTACAGCAGACTACAGTTTTTAAAACTAAATGTGAAAGCTGATATAATTAGCTGCACTAAGTTATAATAGAGTTTTCCTGTAGAAACTGCTTCTGTTATTTGATAATATCCGTTACTTCTCATTTCTGAGCAAAATTAATCTTATTAGGCTCTCCTTCCTCCCCTAGCTTTGCCCTTTCCTTCTGGCTGAAGTAGCCAGTGGACATTAAAGACCAACCACATAGTTGGTCCTCCTTTCAACTTCTGTTAACAGGGGTATTAAAAAGACATTCCTAAATATCAGCTGAAAACCACTAGGTAATAAACTCTCTACTTAAAAGGTGGGTAGGTGTAAATTCCACACGTAGGGCTTTTCATCTGGGAAGCCAGTTGCTTGGAGATCAGATGTTTTAAATGAATTGCGGAGCTGATGTCACTTGTCAGTTGATGGAGACTGACACTATTTGGAGGATCAAATACTTACATTTGAGGATGTAAAGCAAATAGATAAGCCCTGATCCTGCCAACCCAACACCAGAGAGATGCTTATTCACTATGCAAAGCCCTGAAGAAATCAGTGATACTCACTTGACTGTTTCTTCTCCATGAGCAGGGTCCAGTCTGGATATTTTGGAGTTGCATCCTTGAGAACATTAAAAGTTTTAAATGTTTATGGCAGGATTTTTAAACAGCATTAGAACTAGACTATTTCTGATCTTATCACAAATTAATAACATCATTTTCTCTTGTGCTAGCTACAGATTTGTTGGACCAAAGATGGTCTAATTGTCTAATAGCAATTAGACATCCAATTTACACATTATTTTCATTGATTATGGTAAGAGTTTTGGGCTCCCTCTTACAGGGCTGGACTAACAACTGGTTCTTGTTCTCTTACTTCTTTCTGTCTGGGAATTGTAAGTGGCTATGCATCTGCATTCTTTGGCATACTGACCTCCAAAACACCCTACATATATGGGTTTGTTGACCAGCTTGCTTATTTAGAAGTCTTATTTATTTCAGTGGAGGTTGGACCCAGATTAAATCTTCTTCCACAGGTAGGAAAGAAGCTTCAAGGTCTAAAAATTCTAAAAAAAAAAAAAAAAGATTCTATCCAACCTGAGGCAAAGCCTTAAAAAGGAGAGAAGCATCGTCTGGTGGCTAATGCGAGTCTGGAAAACAAATGTGGTGGATCCTTTCCTTCCTTTATTGCCGGCTTGGGTGTAAACAGAGGTGTTCAACACTGTTTTTCAGAGGCGTTGAACACCTGCTGCGTCTGCTGAGGTCAGTGAGACCTGCAGCTGCTTGCCCCATGTTTTATATGTGGCGATTGGCTCCTCGTGCAGGATGGCCACAGACCCCTCCACAGCGAGTGCCTGCACTGCAGCCAGTACTCGGGGAACCGCTTGTGAAAGGGGAGGTGAAGTGGCTTTAAAAGGTTTGGGGGATGTATTTTATTTTTTTTTTGGTTGATGTTACAAACTGCAAGATGAGACTGTATCATCTATGAGACAGTATAATCCAATTGCTCGACAAGGATGTTAGTGTGATCTTCTTCTTGTGACAAATAAGCCTAGACTTCTGTCCTGATTGTAAAGGAGGCTGACTGTGATGAGATTAGTGTTGTTTAAACACATTTCTCCATTTTTACTCAGTTTCAGCCTGCATTCTTCCCAGCCACTACAATTTTTTACTCACTGTCTGTTTTTCCCACTGAAATCACAGTATGGTGGAAATGCATTCTAATATAGGAAAAAAAATTATCAGTTGTAAATTACTGTACACAAAAATGCTTTTTTTTTTACTATACATAATCATGCCATATTATCTGGACTTCTTACTTTAAATTTAAAGCCTGAAGCTCTAGAAATTTTCTATGCCATGGATGGTTTGGGTTTTTTTAAATGGAAAAATTTTTGCTTCCATGCATCCATCTTCCTGTGATGAATTCAAAATTATGAGCAGGGAACATTTTATTTTAAAGGAGATGAATATTGAGATATTAGCCTTTGTACTCCAGAATAGATTATTGAAATGAAATTCCAAACTACCAGTCAAGAAGAAAATGCCTTATTATTTTTTGTCAGTTCCTATTTCATTGGTATTTGCCTAGTGTCTCATTTTCATTCAATTTTTTGACATTATTAATGGACAAAAAGGAAATTCCTAAAATTTGTAGGAGGTGGAATAAAATAAAGATCGCAAAACTTCTTTTTCCTTTTTCTGTGAGTTTACTGTCTAGGAAGAGGCCTATGAAATACTAGACTTTCTTAGTACTTTAATGAGAGCATCCAATTGTCACAGGGTTTAGAAAAATAAACCTGATATCCAGCCTGTAGCCTCGCCTTCCTCTGTATGATACTTTTTAAAGTGTTATAAGTAACACTGAAAACTGTTCTACCATTCCTATTGATTTCTGTGTGTTAAAATTTTCTGTACTTTGCAAGATAATTTCCTAAGTGATAATTCTCATTCTTGGGAGTGCAAATGCAGCATTGTCCAAAACTAATTAACCCAAGAACAGCTACATACCAGGAGACTCTGCTGATTTACGCAGGCTGTGGGTCACACCGGGATCAGGGAGAGGTGTTACCCAGCTGCCCAATCCAGCCAAAACTGAGGCACGCTTCCCTTGGGCCTGTTTAGGGACCCTGGGAGCTGTGGCCAGAAATGGGTGGTTCGTTTTCCAAAAGTTTTCCAAACAGAACCCCTGCCTGCATCTCCACCAGCAAAGCAAAAAGGGCACAGCCCCTCCTCTCCTTTGGCTCTGAAGATGCGCTGTGGCAATGCCTGCTTCAGCTGGGGAAACCCTTTGCTCACCCCTGTGCCCTCGGTCGCCTCTCCAGGACCACAGTCAGGCAGCATTTGGGACACAAAGAGGTGGTCCAAGCTAAAACAGTGCCACAGAGCACAAGGGTCATAAAAAGGATGCACAACAACTGCAAGGCATTAGCCCCATATTAACACAGAAAAGCCTGTCATTTTTTATTGCTTGTGTAACGGTTCACAAAAGCATAAGCTTACAAGATCTAGTGATTTTTCATGCAACCAGAGTAGTCATCTACATACTCTCATATCCTGCCTTGGTTGCTCTAAACATCTACTCATCAGATACAAGAAAAGATATAGCTATTGCTATAATTTGCATTCCTCTTCCCTGCCTAATCTCATCTGAATCACTATATATAAGAACACAGAGATGAGATCAGAATGTGTTAATCTCTCATTCACAGAAAAAATCGGTACATAATCTTGGACATGCACAAAATCTTTTCCCCCCTTAGTGTCTGAGCAACACTTTCTATCATTTACCCATAAATTAATTGGTGAGGTACATTATTTTTAGTCAGCGAACAAGTCACTTGCTGAAGTTTTTGCTTCTAAATTTGACTGCATTAAATTACTTTTTGGTTCCAAAATGAAAACTGCTGTACAGAACAGTCTATATATGTGCTCACTATGTGTATTTTTCATGTATTTATATATTCCATAGCAATATATTATTACATGTAGACATGTATACATACATATATACACACATATGTTGGGAAGCTTCTTTTCCTTTTCACACCCTGACAAAAGTGCAAAAGTGCCTCCTCTTCCACCTCCCCCTCCTTATATTTTGGTATTTGTAGTCTTTTAATTTTTGTGTTAACAGGAAAAAGAAAAAAGACATGAAATAAGAGCAAGGGCCCTATCAAATGGAAAAGACTCTACAAACACAAATACTGGGAGAAAAAAGAAAAAGAGTGGGACAAAGCAAGTTCCCTATTTATGCAAAATAAGATCTTATGTCTAACATGTGACACTGTGACCATTTTCTTGGTACTCAGTGAAACCATGCAGATCACAGAAAAGTCACAGAAAATACCTGTCATCTTGTCTTAATTTTAGTTTTTAGCAGTTTTAGCATCTCTGTGCTTCTTAGGATTGTTTCATCTCATTTTCCTTAAAGAAGGACCAGAGAAGACTTCAGAATGAGGTAACCATAAAACACAAAGCAATCCTGTCTGTAGGAGCTGTGCCCTGAGTTCTTGTGTGGGGTAGATGTCATGATAGTCAAACTTTCTTAGCCCTCGTTGAAAAGCAAAAATCCTTCACTTTTTGGTACTTTCTTGTTCATCTCAGTTTAAAACCAGTAAGTGTCCCATAAGACGCCTCCTAACATTTTGATACCTAACTCATAAAAACTCATAAAAAGCATTCCCAATGACTATGCTGAGTATTGGATTGGTTTTTTTCTGTGTGGCTGTAGTGAGGATTTCACAGAAAGAAGTGGAATGTTCCAGAAAACCTCAGCATGCTTTGGCTGTGTGCCATTCTGAGGCATTCCCTGCCTTTGTCTGGAGTGGACTATGGAGCATACAGAGATCATTACACAGAAGGAAACTCTAAAATAAATCCTACTTTTATTTTTCCTTCAGGTTGACACTCTTTCTCCCCTTCTTTTCAATATATATTACATTTTGCTTACATTATGTGCCAACACACAGTCATGGCTGGCAGCCAAGCTGCTCAACAGCTGCAGAGTTTTGGACAGTTTTCCTGGCTCTCCTAATGCTTTGCTGTGTGATTTGGGGAAGGTTCCTCCTTGCCTCCACTTATCCATTTCCCCAGAGTAATAGATAGCATTAATCATCACTGTAAGCTGTATTGAAGCCTAGAGATGAAAAGTGCTTGTTATTAATGATATTAATTTATAAGTTATACATTTTCACTTGAATTATGTAACATATAAACACTGTTGCATTGAACTGGAGCTGGAAAAGGGCTTTTTTGCCAGAAGAATGGATTACTAGAGGTAGAAAATTTTACAGAAGTAGCATTTAGTCTTCTCTAACACATACATAACCTGTATACTACTTTGAATTAAATTGCCATGTAAAACATTTGTATGGACCTAAAGTTAATGCATTGTATATTTTGCTTCCTAGCTCTTTCTTTTTAATTACATTTTCCTATTTTTAATGGGACTTTGACCTTGTTTACAATTACAGATTTCCTTTTTGATTTCCCAGGCATGCATTAAAATAGTAGATAAAGCTACATAAAGCTACATAAAGCAGGGGAATGCAGTTCTTTCCTCCTTTCTCATATTGAAAATCAGAGTCACTGGCTCGTCATGAGTTGCAATATCATGACAGGAGAAATCCACAGAGAGCCGTAACACACACAAATCCAAACAAACCATCTTTGACTTTCACAATTAACATACAGAGACTACTCCAGCAGCAGTCAACATATTCACTGCTGCACTGCCATCACCTTCAGTTACCCAGAAATCAGGGCCCAATGGCTTAAATTTAGGGTTTGTGTTAGCGACCAATAAATTCTAGATCTGTAAATTGTTTTGTAAAATGGTTAATTTTCTTTTTCCTCTCTCACCACTTTTCCCCCAGTGCAACACTCAGTTTAGATGCGCAGCCTTAATCGGTTTAGTTGCAAGAAGATAATCTTTTTTTCTCTCTTTCTTGCTGTTGCCTGTTAGCTTAAAGGCTTTTTAGCTGAAGGCTGATAATTATCACTGAGAAGAAACTAGCACATCAGGAGTTCATTTTCTATCTTAGCACTTCTGGCGCTCCTTTGAACTCCTCGCACCAAACCCGTGTTCCCACTCTGTCACTTTCCTCCCTCCATCATAAAAAGGTCTCGGCAGCCGGCGGCTCCAGCCTTTGCTGGTGGCCAGAGGGCATTGCTTCTCCGAGCGCTCCTCCAGCATGGACAAACTGCACGAGACACTGATAAACATGGAAGACGCTTTGGGTTCCGAGCACTCCGCCTGCTTGTCCTCCTGGGACTGGAAAAGCTCCGCTGGATCGTTTGAGCTGCACCCCATCTCGCCCCCGCACAGCTTGTCCCCGACGCCCTCCTTCGAGTCCTACTCCTCGTCCCCTGGTCCGGCGGCCGAGACCCCCTACGGCAGCGGCGGCAGCGGCCTGGCGGCGTACGGCCTGGTGGAGCTCCCCCCCGCCTACCTGCCCAGCCCCGGGCAGGCCCGGCTGCCCAAGGGCACCAAGGTGCGGATGTCGGCCCAGCGCAGGAGGAAGGCCAGCGAGAGGGAGAAGCTGCGCATGAGGACCTTGGCCGACGCGCTGCACACGCTGCGCAATTACCTGCCCCCCATCTACAGCCAGCGGGGCCAGCCCCTCACCAAAATACAGACCCTGAAGTACACCATCAAGTACATCAGCGAGCTGACCGAGCTCCTCGACAGCGTCAAGCGGGTGTAGAGCCCGCCCGCCCCGGCACGCTCAGGGCCTTTACAAACGCAAAACCACCGAAGTTTCCCCCTCGTCAGAGTACGGTAGGGCCCGGTGCGAGAGGAGCACGGCGGGGCGAAGCGGAACCACCGCTGTGCCCGGGACACAAAGCTGGAAGTGATGTAGGATTGCCTGAAAACCTCAGCTGCAGGTTGCTGAAACAGAAGTCTTGCTTTTTGCCTTTTTTTTTTTTAATTTTTTTTTGTTTTAATGAGCTTTTGAGAAACATTAAACCTAGTCTGATACAAATGTTAAAAAAAAAAAAAAAGCCAGCTGATCTTCCTAGGATTTACATATCACTGTTCTGACTGAGCATGTTTTATGAGGACAATAGTAAATCCATAGGTGTTAAAGTGAATTTTAAAAAATGACAACAGCTTCATAAGAATACTAAGTGTATTGATTTGTAGGCACTTTAATCGTAGGATGAGAAGGAACATGTATTGAGTTCAAGTATTGTCTATTTATCCACATTTTCACTGTACCTAAAAATCAAGTAACTAAGTAATAGTGAGAACACCTTTGCATGTAAACAAATAAATGTGTAATAGTCTGTATCCTGTAATATAAATCTGATTGATAAGTAAAATCTAGTGATGACTGCTAAATATTGAAAATTAAATATAAGCAAACTGATGTTTTGTATAGATAAATTGCTGTTAAGTCCTCTCTTCTTTATTAATATATACATAAGTATAAAATTTTTTTGTATTTAATTTGTAAAAAAACCCTTCTTCAATGCTGATAAATGGTGGAAGACGTTTTTACATCAAATTTTGAAACAAATAACATTAGATGGAGATACCTATTCTCTAACATGAAATAAATTTATTCAGGTTTGACAAAGACGTGAAGTTCTATTTTTAAGGTGTACTGAAAGCTAGAAGGGCTCTAATAGTTATGTCATTTTATTAAAAGCCATGAGATCAGCTGTTTTCTATAGCCAGTCACAGTCCTGTAACACATGCACACAAAAAGATTTAATAAAAAAGCCCAAAACAACAGGCGATGAAGTTTTAATCTTTGATGACTTTGACTTTCAGCTGATGGGCACCACATCACCAAAAGTATGTGCTGATTTGTAAATCTCATTGCTTGACTGAGTCATAAGACTTGGCCTATGAAACAAGCCTGAGAGGAGCACACCCCAGTTGTGGGGAGCTAGTTAAGTCTCATTAACTTTTTCTTCTGGAGGAGGTGTAAGGCACAGAGAGCACAGCAGCTGGAAGGTGACAGGTTTGTCCTCCCACAGATCAGCATGTCTCTGTGGGGCAGATGGTTTAGCTATATGGATAAATCCTGTAGCAGAGAAGCACAAAGCTAAAACTTCATTCTCCTTTTTTCTTTTTTTCTTAATCCCTGTTTGTTTGGAAGAAATTAAAATATTTTTTTTTGTATATTTTTCTTCCAAGGATCAGCCTAAGCTGATTCAGTGCTCTTCTCATGTCGTACGTGCATATTGGGGCAATCAGAATGAAATCCAGCACTATCACAAAAAAGCAACTACCCTCAAATTTATGCAGGTGCTACTGTCACTCAGATGTAACCACATTTAAGCATATCCTATATGCTTCTGTTTGTAACTAATCCATGTTAGATTTGTTACAGGCTTCAGTGTTGCAGCAAGATTATAAGTAGAATAATTTTAAAAACCCTATAAAACTGTCAAAATAGAAATATGAGGTGGCAACACTTATGTCAAGAGAGCATTCCTCAGTATAAATCTGTGCAACTGATCCAGATTTGAGCAGATTTGCTACATAGGGAAGGTCAGTTTGGATCTAATTTGCAAATGATTGAAACTGCACGATATGCATGGAACCTTGCACAGAACCATAAGTGAAAGCCTGATCCCACATTCTTTCTCATAGACCCAAAAGTCTATTCCTGGGAAGACTCTTAACTTTGTCCTTTAAATGTTCCACACCTGAAACTACAGGTAGAGACTATGCTCTCCAGCTATGGAAGCATATAGGGTCACGGTTAAAGCAGAGAAACAAGGAGTTAAAGGGATCTGCATTCATTGTTATTTCATTTATGACCTTGGCTGGTCATCCAGCATTGCTGCCTCAGTTTACCCATCTGCAAACTGACTGATAACCAATGGCCTCAGAAAGCTGCTGCTCACAAAACTGAGTGATGCTGTATGGAGAAAGTGTCCCAGGAGGAGGTACCCGCGCCTTGGAGAAGTGGCTCAGTCAGCATTCCCCACCACCACAGTGAAACAGGGAGGTAAAGGCCCTGAACTAGCTGAGCTGTAACTTTTTACATGCCCAAGAGTTCTGCGGTCTCCTTGCAAGTCCAAGGTGGAGCAGCAGCTCTAGGTAACCCATGAGGCAAGGCTGTGAGTCTCAGAAGAACACGGTGCTGCCAATGAACCAGACTTTGGCTGTGTCTGCTCCCCGACCAGCATTACAGGAGCCACTGCCCCAGGCTCCAGCCAGACAGGGCCACATCTAAGCTGGCCTTGGAGAAAGAGCTGCACTAAATCACTCCCTGTGCCCACATCCACAATGGAGATAGTTTATTAGAATAGGTTGTACTCATGCACCATTTAATTTGTTTAATCCCCTTTCAGGGGATCTCTCCTTTTACCTGGGGCGAGTGGGAGCAACTTAGGTGTGGGAATAGGAGGCAGAAGTAGGTTTAGTACCTGCCCATGACTGAGGTTTCCCAGGATATGTCAGATTTGTTCCTCCCCTTCAGAAAGAAATGAATTCTTGCTCTGCCTAACATAAAACATCTCTGTAAGTCCCACCTTTTGTAATTCTTCCCCTTGACACACATATTTCACTGATCCAGAGAAAATAATCAGCATTATTGTATTCATAGCACAAGATGGTACAAGGCCTGCTGCTATTAAGTGTTGGATTTTTATTATTTTCAATAAAATTGGATAAAGTTCAGGTTCCTCTTCTTTTCCTTTAGGCCCTGGAGTTTAGGATATCCAAGTGACGTAAAAGAGATTAATGGTTATGAGATCTAACTTTCAGGACTGTAAGGTCCGTAAAGCTGTATTTAATTCTAACAGCAACACCCCAATCTGTAGAAAAGAGGCAAAAATTTGAACCTCAGTCTGAAAAACTTGCACAAGTCACAGAAGTAGAGAACATCTCTGACCTATGAGCACCTTCTCTCAACACAATATGTTCAAAATATACATGGAAATAAAATTAAATAGCTGAAAGATTAAATTATACTCTGTATAATGGAGTTGTTCCATGCTGAAAAGACCCAGAAGGAACTGGGATTAGTCCTACACAATTAACCCTTCTGTCCCCAAGAGCTCATCCTTATTCAAGTTAGCATGTCACTGAAATTCCTTACTAACTTGGAGAGCAGAACATGGATCCTAAAGAAGAAACCATCAACATTAAAATATAGTTTTCTACTGTACTCAAGCTTCTCAGGTACATGAAATCATACTTCTTAAGTGAAACTAGCCATAAAAATGAGAGGACAGCAGAAGAGTCCTCAAATGCTAAATAGAAAAAAGATAAAAAGTACATTATATAATCTACAGAAATTAATTAGTTGAAGTGGATTTTAGAACCTCAGGAGAAGCCTTGAGATGCAGAAGGCCTTGCACTTTGGTTGAACTACCAGTCCTTCACTCTTGGTTTACTGAGGAGATGATTACCATCAGCTGCTGCACATAAGTACATTTTTTTGCCTTTTAAACAAGTATTTCCAGACTTTAAAATACGCACTTTTCACTGGGCCAGAGACAAACAGCCCAGAAGCAGGCTGAAGGCAAGAGAAATGGGTAAGTGGCACCAAATCAGGTGAGATGACTGGACCCCAGCAGCTGTTTCCTGAGCTGTGCTTTATGCTCAGAGTTGTGCCATTGCCTCCTCTCTGGCTCCTTGCTGCGGTGTAACCACTGAGTGCTAAATGTTTCAGAAGCCAGGGAAAAGAGATTTCAGTCCCACATCCATTCTGACCATTTTAGTATGGAAGACAAAGGCAAGGCAGAACAGGCAGTTACATAAAATGGCTTTTATACCAGTTAAATCCTTTGGTGCGTGAGCCAGGCAGTCGGTGCTGCTGGAGGAAGCAGTTGCTGGTACCAAGAATATGAGAACAGACTCTGAGTTTCATTTTCTACCTCAGGGACCAGAGGCTGTTCTGGGGCAGCTGGAAGGATATGATACTGCTGCATTTAGCAGGAGGCACAGCAGTACAAAGGAGGAGGCCTTGCAGGTAAGGCATTAGCCCAGGATTCAGGAGGCTTGCACAGCCTCGCTCGGCAGGGCAGGCTTTCCACCTGAATCCAGGAGTGTGGCAACATCTCTGCCTGCTTTATACAAAGGATGCAGCAGTGCTGTCTGTCAGCAGCAGCAACACCTAGACACAGGCCCTGAGGAGGGCAAGGAGGTCAAATCACCTCTTGAGGGTAAGAATAAGTACTTTGGAGAGAATATTCCCCAGTGGTTAAAGGCTCACATGTGGAAGAAGCTCCCTAGGCAAGCCCCAGCTCTGTAATCCACAGAACTCACCCCTCACCCCCCAAAGCAGAGAGGAGCCTGGAGCCGCCCGCACACACACACACACACGGTGCTTTGAAATTCTATGCTGAGGAGCACCATGTAGGTGCCAAGAGGTTTTATGGTGACACATTTGGGCTGCACATAGGTGTGCTTGGGACAAAGAAAACCTCCTGCAAATGGGCTTCAGCCAGTTCCTTGGGAGAGCTGTTTATCGGGAGCTGCTGTATCCCCCTCTGACTAGGGAAGCCAGGAGCTATCCTTCCAGCTCTGCCTAGCAGCAGCTAAAAATTATTCCACAAAAACATAAGTACACCCCCAACTTCTAAGGGGCTGATATCTGACTGACTTTTGCTCCCCAACTTATCTGCCATGCAACCACAAATCCTCTTATTGCCTTTAACAGACAAGAAACTATAAAGAGAACTCACAGATCCAAATAAAGGTGCCTGTTTCTAATGAGCTAGAGAAGCTGGGACCTTCTGAACCCCATTCCTCAATCAAGCCCCTGACTTTTAGCTTCCTTATAGGTGAACAGCAGCCCAGGCTTGCACTCTTACGGTACTTGATGCCGTGATAAGGAGAAAGACTCACTTTTTTATGCTGTAAAGCACTTCTTTTTAAGCACATGGCCTTCCAGCTAACACTGTTGTTTAGGTGTTTCTGGACTCACAGGCACAAATGAAAGAATAAATGATATGGAAGTGGCTAAAAACTCAAATAGATTGGCAGAAGCCAAGACTTGAACTTCCTTAAGCTTTCCAAATCATCAGAGCATTGTCAGAACATGTTTTTCCCTGGATTGAGGTGCACAGAATTTATTGAAGACTTTGGCATTTAAAAGAAAATGCAAAGGAATATGCCAGTGAGAGAAAATTAATTGGGACAAAAAAGTAGACATCAGTTTTCTTAGTTTTTCAGTATTAATCATAAGTTGTTGCTATTTTAAGTCACCAAAACAGAAAGGTTTTAAAATACTAGTTGTCATTCAGTATAGACTATAGAAGAGATTTCTGCCTATCAGTGACCAGATATGAGGCAATTTATTAGCAGTGACTTATCAACATTTATTTGAAATGGAAATAACTATCTGCAGTACATTTCTGTTATTGTTCCTATTTTCCTATAAAAGCAAATCACACCAGACTTCTCTTTTCCCTTACACTTTTGTCATTCACCTGCTGAAATTGCAGAGGACATTAAGCATAAACAAAGAAGATTGATCTGCTTTCAACTTGTGTTAACAGGGATATAAAAATAACATCCCAAATACCAGGGGAAAAGCATGTGGTCATAAAATATCCACTTAAAAGGCAAAGAGGTGTTGATAAAACACTTGAAGATTTTTTTTTCTTTTATATATATATATATTTAAAACCAGGAAGGCAGTTCCTGAATTTTAGTATAAACAGACACCTCTGAGGTAGAGGAGAGTACTACTGTCATTTCTTTAAAAGATTTTACTGATATTCTAATGGACTTTGTGTATTGCACAGGCTTTTGGAACATCTGACAAGCAGCTTTGTCTAAATCCTTGCCCAGCCATGGAGGGAAGTGTCCTTGAATTTTCCCATATATCAGAAAGGTTAATAGAGAAGATGTTTCTTTACATAACTCATCCTTCAAAACAGCACTAAACAAACCTTTTAGAAGAGCTGAAGAGTAGAGCCACAGTGTGCCTGGGCATCACCTTGCTTTTCTACAACCCTTAAAAGCCCATCAACAGATCAAGCATCTCAAAATGTTGACTAAGTTTATGAAAATAAATGAAGATCTTATATAAGATTGCAAATACCAGATTTCTATGCCTGATGATGTCCTTGAGTCTTGGTTTGAAGAAAAAAACCTGAAAACCCAGGAAGCCACAACCAAGGCAGAGTTAACAGTACTGAAATAGGCTGCCCTGCTGCAGGCTTGGCTCTCAGAGCAGTCTCTAAAGGTTACACTTTTCCCCCCCACACATGTAAGAAAGAGGGAGCCTCAGGCTCCTCAAGGCAGCCTGTGCTGTGCTGGTAGAGCACTGTGATGGCAGAGGAAGATTGTCACTCACTCGGCTGGAGAAAACTCTGCTTAACAGTCCCATTTCCTGGGGAATGAGATGTCAGCACGATGTAAGACACACGGAAGTCACCACACCACTTAAAGCACCCATAGTTGTGTTCTCCTAGGTGCAGAATCCTGGGAGCACATTAGAGGTGTCTCCCTTGACTTCTTAACAGGCTTTGCCCAAAGACTGAGCATTACCCAGTCCTCAGACCAGTGGGTAAATGCAGGGGAAAGCACTGGGGACCAAGTCACTGGCTTAAATCCGCTGTCAGGCTTATGTGTTCTGCACTTTCCTGCTATTCCCATGTTGATATTCCACAATACCACAGCTCCATGGCTTTAGTCTTCACCTATCACAGGAGTAGCAAAATGAATCCTTCATCACAATAGCCTTCTATACTGGAAAACAGTCTTGATATGTTTCTCATCATGAAGCCCACACAGATTTTTTCCAGAAATGATAGTAAGAACTATTACAGGTATGCTTAGCAGGCAACTGGAAGACAAACAAGACTTACATGAGCTGCAATTACAGCACAAACTGTGTAGTGGGATCTCTGTATAGGTAGCAAGAGATGCAATTTTTTCTACTCCATGCTGTAGTGCTAATAGATTCACAAAATATGTTCTTGCTCAAGTAAGCTTTCACAGAAGTTTCCTGTTGTATAAGTCTCTTTCATCTGAAGTTAAAAAGCAGACAACCAATATTGTGTATTTACCCCTAAGGGATCAAGATTCGTGCTAAGCAGTAACTTTTATTAGAACATGAAAATACAATATTGAATCCAAACTCTTTTCACACCACTGTTCAGATGCAATGAAGAAACCAAGACATTTTTTACCCATTAAAAAAAAGAAACAAAACACACAGGAAAATCTGACAGGAGCCCCTAAGCATCACATTCTCTAGTAAGGAAAAATCCCTAACACTTTGCAGATGGAGTACATGTGCTGTCACTATTACTATTACAAGTCTTCACTAAAAATTGTTTCCATTTAGGCTGACAGGATACTCAGCTAAGCAGTCACTGATGTTACCTGTGAGTGATTTGACCCACCTAGGGAAAGCAACTTGACATTGCAGAGTCACAACACTCCTGCAAGAACCACAATTTACAGCCTTACTGTCAACAGCCACTAGAGGATCAAGGATGTTCATCTCATCTTACTCCAAAAAAAATCCACATTCTTTTCCTGATATTAAGCGCTCTGCAGTCTTCTTTTCATACGGAAGCTGAAAAAAAATCTTGAAATGATTTACAATTGAGTTCACACTTGTTGCCATCTTCCTTCCCTACTCCAAAACAGATGCTTCCAACTGCAACACAAGTTGCAGACATGTTAGCTAAGCAGACATGGTCAGACAAACACATAAAAGACTCAGAGTTTAATGCTGTAGAGGAACAGAGAAGAACAATACAATGATTTAACTTCGAGTTACACCCAATATTGGTTAGCTGACCCTTTTCTCTGTAGACATTGACAATCTAACTTCCCAGTAGATACTGCAGAAACAATTTTACTTGTGAATCTGGAAGCAGGCTATGCTTGCTTAGGCCACCTAACTTCAACTTCATAAAGCGAAGTAGTTCTTGTTTAGTCTGTCAGAAGTTGGTGCATTCACCTGCTGGGAGAAGAGAGGTAAACACAAGTCTGTTATGTTACAGCAGCAGTACACTTGGTGGCTCAGTAGTGTAATTTAAGACTGACACGAACCTCTCCTTACTGTTTTTTCTTCCTAATAAGCACTGGTCCAGATGACACTTGCCCATGTGGATGTACACTGTGGGCTGTAAGACATTTCAGCTTTTAATTCCCTGTACAGCATAATCTAAGACTAGAAGTCTGTGACCTGACATGACTCGTGAGAGCACATGCCAAATTGCTGACCAAAAACACAGGAGAGATTTGAGACATGCCTGTTTTCTTACCAAGCCTGTGCTTCCCAGGGTTGCATCTCCTTGGACAAAAAACATCTAAAGGTTGTTGCTTAGTGTTGCAGATCACCACACTGCAGTGGAAATACAGCTACAAGACAAGAATATTTAGATAATGTTTAGAGAAGTCTTATTTGGAGTCCACTGTATACTAATCCCAAAGGATATGAAGGCTGTGTCAAGGCAAGGGGTGGCCTCTTTTCCTAGGCAACTAGTGACAGGATAAGATGAAAATGGCCTCAAATTGCACTAGGAGCAGTTTAGGTTGGATATTAGGTAAGAGTTTTTCACTGAAAAAGTGACAAAGCATTGGAGCAGCCTCCCAAGGAAAGCGGTGGAGTCACTATCCCCAGAAGTATTCAAAAAATGAATCAAGTGTGGCACTTCACAATATTATTTAATGGGTATGGTGGTCATCAAAGATTGGACTTGAGAATCTTGGGTGGGTCTGTTCCAACGTGAATGAGTCCATAATTTTGTTCTGTGAACTGAACGCAAGTGGCTGGTCTTTATTCAGCACTTCCAGTGTTATGCCTTCAAGGAGGTGCCCAATAGCCCCAGGCAGCACTGGCCAGCTGAGCCTTTACACAGCATTGGCTGCATGCACCACCCCAGGCTCACCTGTCGGGACTGCCAACAGCTCATGACATAACAGAGACGTCTCACCTGCTCTTGTAACAGAGATGTGCCCTGGACAAAGGTGAACATCCTCACTTCAAATCTCTTGAGGTGCTGAGGAAATTTTACTCTGAGGTCGTAATTAACTTTGTGGAAGACAGTTCTGTAGGAGTCTTTGTTGTTTTCACACCTGTTTAGGAAAGTCAGAGAAAGTGTATTTATTCCAAACCTTCAACCAGATCTTCAAACACAGCAAAGAGGTGAAATATTGTGGAGCTTCCCTCTCCATTTTCCTTGGGCCATAGGGGAAAGAATAGCATCTCCCCAGTTCATGATCCCTGCCTTGGGCCACAGTCAGGGTTGCTTCTTTCTCTTTCTTTGCAGCCAGAAATATTAGCTAGAAGTGCTTCTGGCCACTCACATGACCTGCTGCCCCCGGAAGGCACAGCCACTGTGCTGACACCAACACGTGCCCCACAGATTAGCAGCACTTGCCGCCAAGATGACCTCTGCCATTTCCACCTCTGCCTCTTCTCCTTTCCTCCCACCTGAGGTACAGCACCTTGTGCTGGGCAGCTACAAACAGAGGAGGGAGGCCTTCCTCACCCACGTATAAGGATGTGCCATTGGGGGAGGCTGTCCTGGCTTTCGGAGTTGGTAGCCCAACAGTCATCCAGGTTTAGGTCCAATCTTGCATCTTTAGGCTGGAGAAGTTCAACTTCAAAATACAGAGCCTCCCTCAGGTACTTTACCACAGGATATTCTGATTCCAGGTAGGGCTCTGAATAGGATTTCTCTGCAAGAGAGTATTGATATTAGGAGCTTCCTTTTTATGGAGTAAGTATTCACAGCCTTTCTGCTTCACTGTTTTTCCACTACCATTTACTCTAGCACAGTAGTACTAAAACCTAGAGCAGCATACAAATTTCAAGAAATGGGGATAGAATGGCAAGAAAGCAAGATCAGCAAAAAAAAAAAAAAAAAAAAGAAAGCAAAAATCTCAACCATATTTCCTGGCCCTGAGGATCCAGAAATGAAACTCTGCTTCTGCAAAAAGCCATTAAAGTAAGATTTGTATTCAAAATTGTCTCAAAGGCTGTGAGAAGGAAAAAATCAATTAAAAAAAAATCATAATGGACATTCCAGTCATTGTGAGTATTTGGTTCAGGCTTCAGTCAGCCTTTTCTGCTGGCATAGGTACCATTTTAAAGCAGTATTGCATCTTTGACACAGGTTACAACTATTGCAGTGAGTTGCTGAATCTGCTTAGCAACACTTCAGGAGTTGATATGAATGAGAGAAGCTGGCATTACATCCACCACAGAAAACTTATATAATGCCCAGACAAAGCAGGAAAACCATGTGTCAGTGATGCTACGTCTGTTCCACTACAGATATTTGACTATTTACGTTGTATTTTGGAACAAAAGACTCCTCTTAGAGGCCTTAAAAATTTCCCACTTCATCCTTTGATATATTTAAAAGTCATTTAAATATGGTGCTGAGCAATATTTTCTACACTGCCCTGCTTGAGCAGAGTGGATGAGCAAGGTCTCATCTCAAGTTGCTTCCAGCCTCAGTCATCCAGTGATTTTGTAGAGTCTAATCATAAATGTTACCTTTGAAAAGCTTCAGTGAAAGAGCGAGACAGCCAAACCCTGGCTTAATAGTGGGTGGTGGGTTCTTCTTAGACTCATATTGGACATCAGCAGTCTGCTCGACTGCATATGAGCAAAGGAATTTCAGTCTGAGAGAAGAGGTTTAGGCATTAGATTTTTTACAGAAAAAAAAAAATAAATCACAATTACGACCTTTTGTTAGGGAATGACACTTACTGGTATATGGGTGTATCATTGCCAGGTCTGAAATAGAGTACTTCGTTTTCATATGTTACACTTGTGCTGTTGAACTGAAAGATGTACAGCATTACAAACAGGACTGTCACATTAGAGTCTGATTTGTGTTTGGGACAATATCTGCATCTCTCCAATTGACTGCCAGTTTGCACTGAGCAGAGTATGCTTAGAAATAGCCAGAAATTACCAGCCAACAGCCCAATGTCCACTGAACTAAAGCTGACCATAGCCGACAGCTATACCATAGTCAAGAAGAAAGTTTATTAGCTCGAATATGACAGAACACCCTAGAAAGGGAGTGCATGATTCCTGAGAAAAACAACAGCTGTGTCTGTTTACTGAATTAGTGAGTAGAATAAAATGCAACAATGCAGAAACAAGCTGCATTTATGATGATCTGAATTTAGGCATGTTCTGATGATTTGTTATTTTGTCTGTTTTCTATTTGCACAGTATTTGGTGGTAGGAACAGTACTCACTCTAGTCTTTGGCTATGTAGTCATTAGCAATACCCAGCCAGCTTCTGCAAGGTGCGCAAATACCTCTGACCAGCATAAACTCGCATTCAAGCCCACCACTAAACAATGCAGAGGAGTCAAACTGAAGGCTAGTTCCAGAAAGGACCTCTAACCTTGAAAAAAACATTTTTACTCCATCAGTACTTCTGCTCAACTGAATTTAGTAAGCCCAGAAAAAGTCTAGATGTACTACTGTGCTGGTTTCAGCTGTGACTTCCATGCAGCTTCTGCTCACCTCTGAACCTCTGCCAGGTTTAGCAATAACCCTACCCCAGTGCAGAGTAAACTTCTTGTGACTAAGTCCTTACCTTTCTACTTGTTCCACAAGTGTCCACATTGAACTTGAAGGTTGCAGTCTTCTCTGTCACTAGACTGGGTTTGCACTGTCTGTCCCTCAAGACAAGCAGAGCAGTGTCCAGGTCTCCACCACCTACCAGTTTGATTGCAGTAATAATCACAGTGCCATTGGGCAGGCACTCTGAAAGAGAAATATACATTTTCACAGAAATTAGGATTCAAACTCCTTTTGTAGCCTAACAACAAAGATGTTCTGAATGGATTTGCTGGCAAGTTCTTTGGGCAGCTCACAAGGAGCTCTCACCCTCTTCAAAATGATTTTTCTAGCTAAGATATTCAATACATTTAATACTGACAAATAGCTTTAGAATAACTACTTTCTATGCTGATTCTCGTCACATTCCATCAAAAACCCCCACCTCATTCAACTCTCAAAACAACAACAACAACAAAAAAATCTTTTAAAAAAGCTTCTTGATGTTGGAGGTGTGGGGAAGTAGACTTTCCCACTTCCTTCCCCTGTTCCTATACTAGGCAGGATAGCCACTCCAATAAATTAATTTGACTTGCCTTGTGGCATATTAACTAGTAGGAAATCTGGCAAGCAAACAGAGTGCCACACAACTCTAAAACCTAGAAACATTATCAGACTGCATAGCTTAGTTTTGCAACTCAAATAGCATTAACAGCTAATCCCCAACATGGTATTACGTATTAGCTTGGAAGGTGAAAACATGCAGGAAACTGAGAAATCTCTCCTCTGAGCCAAAGTGATGCCATCCTTCAGGGTTAGGTAGAATGAAGCCTTTATTGCAGAAGTATGAAAGCCCTAGAGATGACAATCACAGGTAAAACAAGAGAATAAAGACACACTGTTCAACTAAAGCGTTCAAAAGCTAAGTGGGCAGGTTATCACAAGCCAAAGATACTGGGGCTTGAGTAAAGTCATATCCACAGGATGTACTTAAACATCATGTTTTTAATCCAGAAGCTAGCTCAAACAGTGAGTTTTTCAGTCATTTTGCAAAAGAATGCAATACAAAATCCATTTCATGTATAGTTGTCCTTAAAGATGCTCAGCCATAAATGCAGAATGTTTCTTTTTTTTTTTCCTTGCCTACTTCTGCCAACACTAATCAAGGGAAATTAAAGTTTTCTTACAAGGGCAGAAAATAATCCTCCATTATACCTTTGAAGTCTGTCTCAAAGAGAAATTTTATTTTGCTTTTAAGAATATACTGTGTCTTGTTGATGTCTCACAGTTAGAACATGCCTTTCAATTGCTACATGTTGGCAGCCTTACCTCATAGCTCACATGGGGAGAAAGGAAAGGGACAGAGATTGCCAGGTGAGTGCCATTGTCCCTCAGAATGTAGTTGTACTTCTGTGCAGTCTCTTGGGTCAGGTGCCAGTCTGAGATGAAAGGTAGCCAGTTTTGGTCCACATTCCCATGAGTGAGAACGAGGTGAAGGTTCCTCCCATCACAAAACCCTCTTGCACTGGGCAGTACTGCAAAACAGTCAAGAGTCAGCCGTCTGCCATCAGTTTAATACAGCTCTCTGGGACTGGCAGTGTCCCTGACTGAAATCAGTTCACAGCCAGGTTGCTTCAGTTTCACCCAAGTTCTGCAAAGTTTACCTGCATCTTTCACAGCTGACAGTGCAATTACTGGGACGACAAAGGTCTCACTTGATGGATAGGTGATGAATGTGAGTGTGACATTCAGGGTGTATGCTCTCAGGTCCTCTCTCATGTACTAGGAAAATCATATTTAGACATGAAAAATCACCAAGTGACATTATCACTTCTATACAGTGGGATGCTGCAGTGTCTTAGTACACACCTCTTTTTGAATGCTTGGTGCATCAAGTGGGACTTGTATTACATATGCTTTGCTTCCATTAGCATATCTGGTCCTGTGTATTAGGTAGCCATACTGAACAGCTTCAGGTGCAGCCATGGCAACCCCTTCAATGGTTAAGTTAACAAGCTCAACATCTGGGAGGAATGTTCCCACTGTAACATTCATTAGCCTTGCACTCAGATTTAAATCTGAAAAGGAACAAATAGCATTAAGCTCTTAACAGTATCAAAACCTTTGGTAAACTCAATGTTCAGCTACTTACTATTGGTTATAGCAACTTCTGCTTGTTCAAATGGTGTTTCTATTTGCTTGATGATAATATGTTTGGTTAGTCTCCATTTGTTGTCTTCCCACTGGTGTTCCAAGTACAGGTTGATGGTGTATTTTACCCCAAGCTGTCCATTGCTCACAGACGTCTAGAATTTCAAATCAGCACCCTTTAGTATGGCTTGATTTTGCATTAAAGTTATGTTGGAGCATCTCAAGGTCAGCAAAATCTACAGACCCAAGCGATTGCCCTTTTTGCCCAGGAATCCTGAACTCTTGTATTCCTGTTTAATTATCTCAGAATACTGAGAAGACTTCCTTGAGAAAATGATCTCCCACTCCCCAGTTTCAAAGCAGCAGGGGACTGTTTCACAGTGAATAGGGCTGCTCCTGCAACTTCACCAGAAGTTCAATTGCTACATTTGCACAGGACACAGTTCATCCCAAGCAGCTAGATTTAGATGTGTAGTCCCAACCCATCCCAAGGGCACATGGTCTGCTGGACTAATAGGTTATTCCCATTCTCTTAAGTGGTCATATGAAATACAACAGAACCCATCCATGCTTTACAATCCAGTTAGAACCATCTCCAAGGAGTATGCTATCAGGACTAATAGGTAAAAGCTCTGTGTTAACCTGAGGAAATCATGAATCAGTAGTTCTGTGCAGGATTCTGTCTACCTGCACTTGCAAGAAAAGAAATTCCTTATAAAGTGGTGATTACAAATGCTATCTTTGGTCAGGGCTTCTGGAGTTTTTAACAAACCCTTTGTTCTTCCTTACTCCTACACTCCCATCTTTCATTTGAAAAGCACAAGATGAAGAATTATTCCTCATCAGAAAACAAACATCCCAGAATATTGCTTGTGTGGCACGTAATAAAAGTCACTGACCTTGTAATAACCACCTTCTGCACCTATTGGAATCTTCATTGTAATTGCTTTTAACTCATTCAATAACACATATTTCCTGGAAACCATTTCCTTGGCAGAGAGTTTGCGTAGATCCACACCAGCTTCCACAAGCACATCCTTAAAGCTACTCACTCCAGCAGAGAGTGGTGGAATATACTTTGGAACAGTCCAGGTGATTGTTTTGTTCGTGTAGTCCACACCATCTTGGGGACAAGACATGAAAGCTGTCAGCTCACTAGTTGTGAGTCTCTCCCTGTACATTTTGGCATTGGAACAAGGTACCACACTCCTTACCTACGGGACATGCCACAGCAGTATCCACCATCAGGATCACCCACTGGTATTTGTAAAATGTACTGGATCTCAGCACAGAAAAGGTAATTCCCTGATCCTGTAAGGAGGCCTCTGGTTAGACCTGCACAGCCTGGTAGCTTGTGGGGCCAGAAGGAGCACACCAACCTTGTGCAGCTGAACTTGGGCAGCAGTGTATGGCACTCGCAGCAGAATCCTGGAGGCTGTGGTGTTGAGTCCATAGCCTGCACTCCAAGCATTGCTCACAAGCAGAGCCCTTTTTTCTTCTGGCTGATGAAATACTATTTTCCATATTGAGGCTTCTTCTGCCTTTGCCTACCCAGAGAAATTCATTAATAGTTTAAATATGATGTTCAAAGTAACAGGTTTACTGCATTGAATGATTTACTATGTTGAATTGCCCAGCAGTTTTGTTGCCTTACTTTGAATTTTACTAGTGGGATATCCCTGCAGCTTTCCCCACCTCACGCATACAGAAAACCTTCCATATTAAGGGAAACAGAGAATAACTAATGGCACTAAGTGCACTGCTGCAGACTCAGCACATACAGAGTCCAAGAAGAAAAAAGCCTCTTCACAGTTTTATTTTGGGCCATGAGGTCTTAAAAATTTGGTGGTTTTTTTTGTTTGTTTGTTTTTTTGCACAGTCTTTTGCCTGGGGAAGACTTGATTTCTTCCTTGGAGACACAGTCTACAGCTGTCTGTACTTCTAATCTATAAAAATATACTAAAACCACTTGATGCAGAAGTTCTGTTATTGCTACTTAAGTACTTTTTGAACGTACTGCATGGTTAAAGAAAAGAAGGATGGTTGTGCCAGAGGTAGCACTAGCTTTTACTAGAAAAAAAACCTGTAGTTTTACTTCTGGAAATACAAGAGTCCAGTCCTCAGGTTCATCCTGGACAAAGTCTTTTATAGTCTGTGGAATGTCCCTTCTGACAGAAACCTAAGGGGAAAAAAATATCCGTTAAGGTGTTTGCTGATAGCACTTATTTCCTTGTCTTCAACACCCTGCAAGCCTTTTTCAAGGGAAACCAGCATTTTCTAGACAGAGATGCCACCATGCCTGGTGATTTACCTATAGTCTGCTTGATTTCAGTTTTTCAATTTTCCACCTATCTTCTACCTCCTATTTCCACTTAAGACCAGAGTTTGTTCTTGACTCCCATATTCTCTTCCAACAGGAATCCATTTCCCCTTCTGCACTCCTCCCCAGGAAATTCAGCAGGGTAACTTCCTTCAGGAGGTATACAATCTCTGTTGTCTCAAATAAGATTTGTTGTGGCAACATTTGGTGAGTTAAATCTATGAGCTTAACCTTTTGAATATAATTTCACAGCTTTATTAGCTATTACTGCTAATATAGGTCATACAATTTTAATACAAATGTATCACTTAACTTAAGATGCATACTGTGCACTCACTAACAAGCTGCTCATGGTGGGGCAGTCTGAGGCTGATTAGATTCCAGGAATATACATTGTCTAAGGATCTTGCAGTACTTCCCCCTTTACTTTTAGCACTGTCCCTTAAGTACTTACCTCCATGTAGTTACTTTCACATATTAACTCTCTGGGACTCCACGGACCATAATGGCAACTTGCACTTTTCAGATGAGTTGTAGCATTGTTCATATCAGGAGTATGAGATGCTTTGATTTGTACAGTTACTGTGAACACATCTTTCTGCATGGGCAAAGGGAACATTTGCCTGTTAGACTGATCTTCCCTAGCTGGGCACCACCTATCCTTGTGACCCTAAAGTAAATTACAAAATACACCCACCAGCCTCTGCACAGAAGAGCAACTCCATATTGAAGCATTATCACTTTCATCTTCATTAATTACACAAGATATATGCACATAGGTGTATAGCTACACAGCAACATAAATACTCTGGGCAGCAGGTTTGTTCTTTTTGCATAGCCCCAGAATTGGACAATAAGAAAAACAAACCCAAACAGTAGCTAATTCTCTGTTTTATAATATAGTAGCAGTGAACCAGCAACCAAATCTTGAGCTTTTACCGTGATCTGTCTTAAGACACTAGATATTGTTGAGGCAGAATTTCTTACACAAAGTCAGCGTACAAGAGCCCTGTAGTCAAAACGTCTTTAACATTCTTACCTCTAAGTGAGAATGGCAGCTCAGTGCAGAAGCACAGAACTCAATGCTCCTCCAGCTGGTGTAAGTTACTGAATAGCCACACTGTGCTGCCATGGCCTCATCAAGCTCCCAGGCTGTGCCAGACTGATCTACAGGCAAATCAATAGCAAAGAGCTGTATTAACAAGTATAACTCCTGCTCTGTCAACTCCTTGATACCTGCTCTGGCATGAGGATTCAGCTGAACCTGCTCTGATACAGCCCAGCTGCATCCCCTGGGCTCAGCGAGTTGCAAAGTGGGGAAAGAACTGTGACAAAGTGTAAAGAAAGAAAGAATGGTAAAATTACAGGCACACTGGGACAGGAAACACTTGCAGCTGAAGGACTGAAGATAGAAAAAAAACCCCCAAACCACCAACATGGTGTCAGATCACAACACAATATCAGGATGATGACCTGTGGCTGGCACAGTCCCATGTTTTTCTTGATGCCTGTCCAGCAGAGTCTCTTCAGGAGACAATCCACCAGGATGATGAACACACTAGAGATAAGCTTAGATGTTTTTAGTAAACAAACCATTTTTGTGGTTTTGAGTTTTAGTTGTTTTGGGTTTTTTCCTTCCAAAAAGAATCACACTATGGTTTAAGATATATGTATCCCAGCTGCAAAGTGTTTTTGTGTATGAATGAAGATGTATAAAGAAAGAACACATTTAAAGCGGATTTTGACACAAGTTTAACTTTCTAAAAAAATGGATGGCATGGAGAGTTTTTTCAAGGTCAAATTTACATTTTATACATATAATCTTACAGCAGGTGTTTATAGCCCAAAAGTGTTATCACTGGTTCCTTCCAGGGCATTCTGTGATACTTTTCACAGAAATGTACCACTTGCTGATTACTAAGCCCATAGCTAGAGGGCCCAGCTAATTTGTTTTAAACTTAAGTATAAACAACTTAAAGTATATGCCTCCACCAAGCTGAAGCCAAGAAGGTGAAAAGCCACTAGTGCAAAAATAAATAATGTTGTGCCAGCTTCAGCTAGTGAATTTTCAGAATTGTATGTGCTGTTAGTAGAAAACCTTATCACAAAGAAAATCCACCAGCTTTAATATACCTAGAAACTATCATGTGCATTTCAATTTCAGCCCAAAGAGAAAAAATAAAGTCTAATCATGGCTAAGTTACCAAAAAACAAGTCAACAGTATAGGTTACACAGAGTTCAAGGTAGCAGTTGGGTTTACTTAAATGAGATCCAACCTACTAAGCTCTATAGTAGTAGAGTAATCCAGAGAATTCTAGTATAGAAGGACCTCAGAGAATTTTAAACATTTCACCATGTGTAATTATCTTGCCAAGTTCTTCTACATCAGCTTACCAACAACAAAAAGAGATAAGTATTTGTCTTCAAAGTGTTCTGCACTCAGTGTTATCCTCAGAAGGTTCCCCAAGCACTCTAAACTCATGGGCCCTGTGTTGAACAAATTGAAAAGCTGGTAAGATGGGGATTCAAAATAAGACACAAACAAATCTGCTACTTCCCAAATTGCTTTATAAAGTCAGTGTTGTGACAGTCATACATCTCTGGTCAGGAGGGCGAGAGGCTATGGTTATACTGGCAGTAATTCCAGGAAAAAAGCTAGCTCTAAAATTAGTATCCTATTAATAATGGTGTTTGATGATTCAGCAATGCTACCTGCAACAGCCAGTCATGGAAATAGGGTTTTGGAACAGGGTCAAAAAGGTACTACATTGGCTGCCCCAATCTGAACACCTTAGATGAAATAAAACAGAATGTGAAAGTCCCACACACTCCTGAAAAAGAGAAAAAAATAAAACAAAACAACCTCTAAACCAAAAAAAATCCCAACCAACAAACCACAAAATAACCAGAAACCTCCACCTTCACCCCTCTATTCACAAGAGCCAAAAGCCAGTTTGGGTGGAGAGCAGCCACATAAGCTGTCCATCAGCCTAACCTGGTCACTTGCCCAAGTAGCAGTACCAGAGGCCAGCTGGCTCAAACTGGGAAAGGACCACACAGGAGCAAAGCCAATGGCTTGAGAAGCTCCAGTCCCAGGCTATCACCACAGCATAAACCAGGCCATGGCTGCCAGACCTCTCACAGGCAGGAAGGTACACACTGTCCTAAGCGTAGGACTAGAGACCAGAAAAGGCTTCTCATTTGACATGCATGTCTAATAAATGGGGATTTGTTGCTTCAAACAGGAGTTTCTATGGCATCATGAGCTAACACCAGCTACACCTTTTACAATAATGGTGCATTTTAAGAGCTGAGAGGATTCTTTTTCCTTGAGGGTTCAGCACTGTAGGCTGGCACTGCAGGGATGCAATTCCCATGTCAGAGATGGTCACACTAAGGAGCAGCAGACGAATGCTGGTGAACATAACCCTATTCCACCCATACTCCAAGCTACCAACTGGATTTGGTGCAGAAGATAAATAATTTCTCCAAGCTGGATAAAACCTTCTCCAGAATCTATTTACTTTGATCTTTGGGGATTGCCAATGTGGTCTATAGAGGACCCACAGTGGGTAGGGCAGACAGTCCTAGAAACAGCTCTCTGCATCTGCTGCTCCAGGACCAGCTCTGTTTTGTGAGGAAAGACTTTTGGCTAAGAAAACTGTTTCCTCTGGGGTGAATAACTGCTATCTTTATAATATTTTGCCCTGGTTTTCACTGGCATAGAGTTCATTTTCTTCCTAGTAGCTGGTACAGAGCTGTGTTTTGGATTCAGTGCCAGAATTACGCTGATAACACACTGAAGTTTTGGTTGTTGCTGAGCAGTGCTTAGCACCAAGCCAAAGACTTTTCAAGTGGCTCATGCTGTGTCAGGGAGGAGGTGCACAAAAAGCCAGGAGATAGCACTGTCAGGACAACTGACCTGAACTGGTCAAATGTATATTCTATACAATAGACTATCATCACCTATACAGAAATTGGGGAGAATCGGCTGGAGGCTCAAATCATTGCTTGGGGACAGACTGGGCATCAGTTGTAATGAGCAATTGTAGCGTGCCTCACAATTTTTTCTTAGGTTCTGTAACTCGGTACTTTAAAATTATTATTATTAGTATTGTCATATTTTACTTGGTTCCAAATATTAAAATATTGTTCTTAATCCATGAGGCTTTTCCTAAGTCTCCTCCTGGAAGGTGACAAGGAATGAGCAAACAGCTGCCTGGTACTTAACCAGGTTAAAATATGAGAAAACACCTTACATATTATATGGTGACTAACAACAACTATGCTCAAGAAAATAAGAATAAAGTCCTTATTAATTCATCAGTAGTTGTTACCAGAGCAAGGAAAGGTAGAAATATTTGCTTAATACAGTGACACATAAAACTAAAGAGTGTAATTTCCAGCAAATCCCTGTATGTTTAAAGTTTCTCAGAAAAACATGCAAATAAGGCTGCCACAAGAGCTTCAGACTCTTCTGAAATACACACATAAGCCTAGATATCACCTACGGAAAAGCCTGGAAACTGATGTGAAATCAGTTTATAGCAGCATTACCTGGTGTCTCTTGAGTCCATAGCCCAGAGAAAAATATCCCTATTAGTAACAACCTGTAAGAGAATACAGGGATTAGCAGCAGTTTCAGCTGTGAAAAGTTGATAATAAATTTCTCGCTCAGAAAGTTCTCCTCAGAATATTAAACTAGCGTTAAGTTTAAAGCAACAGTTCTAGACCAGGCAACTGGAAAAAAGAAATTTTCTTAAGCCATCACTAGAAAATTAGGGAAGGTAAACCAGAAAAATTATTACATTTAATACCTTAAGTAGGATCATTTATGTTTAACAGCCATAGAGCACTCACCTCTGCACCAGGCTCATTGTTCATTTGCTCAATTTTTACGTGTGGGGCTTTTTCCTTTATAGCACTACACAGAAAAACAAACAAAACCAAACAAACAATAACAACAGAAAACCACCAAACAAACAAACAAACAAACAAACAAAAAAAACTCCCACCAAAACAAACACCTCCTTGCTCAGTTTTGCATAGAAATCAAAGGCTTTTTGGCTTTTTAGCCTTAGGTTAAACAGAAGGGCTGCCAATTTATATTGATGAGACCCTTTTTCAGCTGTTTATCCTCCTAATTATGAACCTGTAATTCACATCAGCTGATTATTTGCTTTACTGATTAAATGTGCTCCTGCTTGGTTCCTAGGTCTCCCTATATTTACATCTCCTATATTTACAGCTCCTATCAGGTTCTCAAGACTCGTTTGGTTAGAGCAGGTTGCTAATAATGCCAGAGTTGTGGGTTTGATCCCTCTATGGGCCATTCACCTAAGAGGTGGACTTGATGATCCTTGTGGGTCCCTTCCAACTCAGAGAATTCTGTGATTCTGTGAAATTGGTGCTATTCTGATAAAGCATGAGGTAATCCATCATTTTGCAGCTACTGTGCTCTTGTGTGGTGGGTTGACCCTGGCTGGATGTCAAGTGCTCTCCTCAGCTAGACAGGGAAATATAAGGAAAGACTCCTGGGCTGAGATAAGGACAGGGAGAGATCAGTCACCAGTGAGTCACGGGAAAAAACTCGACTTGGGGAAATTAGTCTAATTTACTGTTAATCAAATCAATATAGGATAATGAAAAATAAAAACTAGATCTCAAAAGCACTTTCCCCCTACCCATTCCTTCTTCCTGCACTCCACTTTCAATTTTTCTCCCCCCCTCCCCACCACCAGCGCAGGACAACAGAGAATGGCAGCTGTGGCCACTCCTTCCTCCCTAGGAGAGGACTCCTCACAATCTTCCCCTGCTCCAGAGTGGAGTGCCTCCCATGGAAAACTGTCCTATGTGAACTTTCCAACGTGAGTCCTTCCCAAAGGCTGCAGTTCTTCACAAACAGCTCCAATGTGATCCCTCCCATGGGATGAAGTCCTTCAGGAAGAGAATGTCCCCCACAGTGACACAAGTGGTGCCAGCAAACCTGCTCCAGTGTGGGCTCCTCTCTCCACAGGGCCACAGGTCCTGCCAGGAGCCTGTTCCAGGGTAGGCTTCCCACAGGGTCACAGCCTCCTTCAGGCACCCACCAGCTCTGGTGTGGGATCCTCCTGCAGGTGGATCTCTGTGATCCCAAGAACCTCTGGGGGCACAGCTGCCTCACCAGGGCCTGCAGCAGGGGCTGCAGGGCAATCTCTGCTCTGGCATTTGGAGCACCTCCTGCCCCTCCTGCACTGCCCTGGGGGTCTGCAGGGCTGTTGCTCTCATATATTCTCACTCCTGTCTCCTGGCTGAAGTAGCATTGGGGTTTTTTCCCCCTTCTTAACTCTGTTATCCAGAGATGCTGTCATCATCCCTGATGTGCTCAGGCTTGGCCAGTAGTGCATCTGTCCTGGAGCTCGCTGCTATTGGATGTCGGACATGAGGAAAGCTTCTGGCAGCTTCTCACAGAAGCCACCCCTGTAGTCCCCCACTGCTATGAAAATCTTGCTACCCAAAGCCAATTCACCCTGCCTCCTCTGTGGAGGATTTTGCATAGCCTTCCCTGGACAGCTGAAGTCTACCAGAAGCAAATGTATAAAATGCAGTTTTAAGGCAATTGGCTTAACAAAATAGAAAGGAACTGTTGACCTTTAAAATAAGAGGTCAAAACCAACAGTAAAAGAACATAACTAGAGACTGATGGCATCACAAACTAAATTAAGAGCTATCTTATTGGGGAATGTGTAGAACATGTAGAGCAGAAATTATCCTCAAATTTGGAGAAAATTAACCCAATGGAGAGGTGAATCGGACCACAAACAGATCTGAGAAAAGGACCCTGCCTGTGCTGCGTACTGAAGGCAGAGAAGTTACACCTTGGGCCCTGGGTCCAGGCCAGTGACAGAGAGCAGGAGTGCACTCTGGTGACCTGATGTGACCAGGTGAGTGATGTGTGTGAGCAGGATGCTCCTGGGGCTGCTGAGCTGAGCTGCTGATGCTCACAGCATGGCCAGGTCACATAGTGAGCACAGGGGTTATTGTGGTGTCTGGTCACATTGTCTGTGAGTGCTGAGCACTACTGGTCCTTGGGAGTGTTTCCTAAGGAGCGCTCAGGATTGCCTGCCTCCCTCCCTTACTGCGCTTCATATCGAAATGAACCTCATACCGGGGATACTTCTGTCCTAGGCTTATGCCTGTGACATTCGGGGTTTGCTCCTCGCTTTGCCCATGAGAAGGCTGCGGGAGCCGCAGAGCTGGAGCATTTATTTGTAATTAAGCCCGACGTCCTGGAGAGGGAGCCGGAGGATCGCCCAGCTGCTGCCTCCGCTCCGGCACCTTCCCGGGAGCGCAGCCCGGGCGGAGGGTGCTGCTCAGGGCTCGTTCTTGAACCCCACAAAGATTGCACAGGATCTTTTTAAACTGGCGTGTATTTGTGCTGTTGTCACGGGTAATTTCATTGAATCCCTCCCACATCTTCAAGAGTATAAAAAAAGTTAATTGAACGTGAAACCCAAAATTCACCGTGCTCCAAAATGTTAGATTTTACTCCAGAAAGAAGTGTTATTCCCAGCTGGTTTGTGTTGCAGTTGTTTCCTTCTGGTTTGTGTAGCAGTTGTTTCCTTCTGGAATTCCCTGTGTGATAGGTTTTTAACTTTAGAAGGAGTTTTCCTGAGAAGCACTATCCACCAAGGATATTATATAAATAATGGATTCTAATAATAAATAAGCCCATGATCAGGCAGTCAGGGCTTAAATATTGCATAGTGTGACACTGTTTATTATTGTTAGAGCTGAGACCATTTGAGTTATGGATTTATTTCACTGTGCAGTGTGCTTTTACAATATTACAAAAGGGTTATTCCTTTTTTCCCAAACTTGACTTTCGGTACCACCAAGGAACTTCCTGAGATTTCATCTAGTTTGCATGAACTCCACTGGACATTTGAAGATCTGCACTGTTGTCAAGCACATCACAAGTAAAGGTAACCTTGGCTCAGGGCAGTGTCAAGGTTGCTTATGCTTTTCCATCCCAAACAGATTCCAGTCATGTTTCCCTTAATTTTTCGATCTGCCAATACTCACACGTAGGCTGAGGTTATAGGGAAGAATGACATTCTAGAGGTGTCTTATTCACTCCTTGCAGTTTAAACAGTATCACAATAATTAACAACCATCTACTGGAATGGAAGGAGAATTGCAGTAGGTATGCTACAGCACAGCCATATCACAGTGTCATTGAAGCCATCATGCAGCTAGTTTACCCACACTCTGTTTCCTTATTTTTTTCTTTTTTTTAGCCCATCAACTGTAGGTTAATTTCTGTACACTTTTATGTTTCTGAGTTGTGGAAGAAAGCAGGAAGTCACGTCTGTCATAGTTTTAATTTCCAAAGATTAAGTGCAATCTAAAAGGCTTTACTAAAACTGTATGGTCAAAATGTCCAGTATAACAGAAAAGAAATTCATTTTGGCCTTTCAATATGTATCAGGACAAGAAGAGGAAGAAAGGATGTGGTGTTATCCATACTCTGAGTGCTAACAACTATGTACAGGTTATCTTAATATTACCAGCCTTTCAGCTGAAAACTGACAGCTCTCCCACAGCAAGCAGGTGAGAAAGAAGGAAAAAAGTCCGTCCATACAATCTAATATGGCTGTTAAATATACCTTGAAAGCTATTCTGACTGCATGTAAAAATGCATATAAATTAACATCAAAGATAATTCTGTGCTAAAAGGAATAGTAAAAGTGAGAGATTTTTGCAATCTCACCCTTATAAAGTGACCCTTGTAAAATGTCCGCCAAGAAATGCATCACTCATTTTCTTCATAGGGTTGCATTGCAAAATAATATATTCAAACTACTACTCCATCTGTCTCTCTCTGTTAACTCCTCCTCCCACTAATCTGTTCCTAGACAGTGTGTTTATGTGCTAGCCTAATTCAAATATTTTCCATGTAAAAAAAAAAAAAGGGAGACAGAAAACACATAGTTCATTTGTAAGTGATATCTGCAAGAGCAGACACATTAGATAGAATGAGGCCATTAACTAAAACTCAGCAACTTATGCTGGGCTGTCTCTGCTGCAAGATATGCCTCCTCTGGGGATACAAATTATTTCCTAAATCATCACTGACTTGATTTGCAGTGAAGCACAGTCCTGCTGTGGGAGTGCAGTAGTTCTAAGACCTCAGAGAGTCAGGAAAATGTCTGTCTCAGAGTTATGAGTGGTTTTCTTAGAGCTCCCCTGTAGCCCAGGGCAGTAGGTATGACGATTGGCAGCATTTAAAAGGACAGAGGTCCTGAGTTAAAACTTTAGCAGGCAGGCTGTGGCAGTCCTTTCTTTGAACAAGGAACAGCAGGAACTTTGAAGCCAGCCTCCCCTCAAGAGTGTTGGTCACGACCATATAGTTCATGCATGAAGCCATGGCACCACCCCTCCTCCTTCCTGCTCATGCTTTCATCTCCTTCAACATGGAGCAGTGGATGCCCTCCCCAGAACCAGCTCCATAACCTAAGGCATTATGTACATGATCTCCTGTAACTGGGAACACCAGTCTTAGCATTTGTCTGCATCAATAAAACTAAGGCAAATTAAGCCAAAGAGTTACACCAGGAAGTAATTTGGCCCCTGAAGACAAGATGGGATTTGAGAATAGGAATTTATGTGTGGTGGAGAGCAGTGTGTGGAAATGCCTGGAACCAAATGCAGAGCAATTTAGATTACTGTGATAGCACAAAAGTGCTTTGTGTAGCCGATTTAAGACATCTGCCCATGGTCCAGACATCTGTGTGCAATGAATACCAGTTCTGAGCTACCTCTTTATTTATCATTCAGTGATGTCCATTAATAATTGCTGCCCCCATACAACCCTCTCTTTGTCTATATGTAGTTATATAAGGTTACTTGATGGCTGTAATAAACAAGGAAAGAATGACTCGTTCTTAAATTGAAAATACAATCTATGATCTAGTTCTATTTCAAATACAGACAAACACATTTTACTCTTCCCTCCCATTGTCTCTCTTTGTCTATATTTAAAGATGCTATTGCACATTTATATCCCTCAAAGTAATGGACACATAAAGTAGCTCCTGTCATACAGATGGGTCACACAGAGAGAATCTTTTAGTATTTTTAGCTCATCTTCAATCCTCCTCCTCTTCAGACAGATTTCTTTTCCTAGGTGACTATCAATACTTCTCTAAATTTATACTAATATTTCACTGGTTTGGAAATTCATCTTTATGTAGAGTCCTGGAGACCTTGCAATATCTTTTACTTCTCTAGTAAGTCTTTGGTGCTGTAAGAAGGTAGGAAATTTTCTCTTGTGTGCAACCATACATCAGTACTAATTAGAATTTGTAGCAAGAGAGATAGCAAGTGAAAATAGTGTGTAATCACCTGCAAATAAACAGATTTGTTCCCTCTGTTCTAGTAATTCCATTTCTTCTCAGCATTTCAAATGAAACAATACATAAGCAAGTGAAGAGTAATCCTCCCAAAGTCTTCATAAAATTTAACTTGTAAGTCTAACTGTAATTTATTTAAATGCACTTTTATGCTTATTTATTGAAGTCATATGTTTAATGCTACAGTCTTGAATGAAAAACTATCAATCTTCTTTGATTTTGGTGAGTTTCAGATTAGGCTCCCAAAATTTGGAGGATATATTCCTAGCACACTGTAATCAGTGAAAAACTTGGGTTTAATGATTGATTTCTTTTGAAAATTTGAATAACTGTCTTCAATTTCATCAGTGTTTATCTGTATTGCAGTGCTTATAGAGCTCCATATTTCTTGTGGGGAGAACAAAAGTCTGAATTTAATGATGCATCTCCTGTCCCTGCAACTGGCAGCAGTTCAGGGTTAAGTTAAACGTTTCACTGCATTTTCTCACAATGGCTAGGAAAAAATTCTGTCTTTTTACCAGATTTCCTTCTTCTGTGGAAAGAGATTCTAATAACAAAAGTGAAATGATGAATGACCTTTATGCAGGACCATGAAACACATGGATAAGGTCTGGGAATATCACCGTCTTGTCCAATGGAAAATGTAAGGAACCAGTCTCATATATGGAGACTACCCTATGAATAAGGCCAGAATGGCAAAATGGTCTTAACCTCCAACTGAACTCCACAGAATGTGGGAAAGACTGTGCTAATCAAAAGCTTTTTGGGTCTTCCAAACTCTACTTCCTTTTTTCCCCTCTCCATCTTGAGCAATAAGTCAAACAAGGAATTATTTTGCTGAACTAGAACATTATGCTGAGATTTGGGCATTCTGTTTCAGATTTTCCAAGCGATCTTGGAAGCCTCATTAGACACCAGTATCTACATTCCTCATTTATAAGACAGCGGTGATAATGGTTCACAGTACTGTTAAGCAAGATACAAAAAGAGTTTGTGAACTGCTCTTACAGAGCACAGAATACGTGCACCAAAATGGCCAGGTAAGAATGGAAGGTCATTTGTGCAAATTAAATCAGTCTAGATTTACACTGTATTTGAGTGGATACAGGGTAAATTTGCTCTAGATTATGTATTTCACAGGAAAAATTTTGTGGCCTAATGAGATACCGGTCACATCTGTTCTGTTTCATATACTCTATGGACTACACAGTAAATGTCATTGAACGTTCATTAGCTTCAGTCAAAAAATGGCATTATGTCTTGGTAATTATTTTGACATTTATTTTACTTCAAAATAGAGATAGAGAGCAGAAATAATTAAATATTTAGCAGAAGAGAAAGTTCAAAAGAACTGAACTTCAGTCTGGAGAGAAAAAAATTTCAGAAGAAATTCAATCTAGAAGAATCTAGAGGGTTTTCTTCAAGTTGCTTTGATGTTGGGCCAAAATCTCCTGAATTTCTGGATATCATTTGGAGATTATCGTCTAAATGTCTTTGGGATTGGACTTGCTGATCAAAAAGGTCTTTTCCAATCTAATGATTCCAGTCTAATGATTCCATGATTCTGTGATCTCACATCTCTCCATAGCAGGCCAAATTCTCTTGCCAGGCTTCTCCAGCTGCAATGTGCTCTGGTGTCTTGATGGGTAACAGTCCGTCCTGCATCCTGGAAGTTGTTGCATGGCAAGAGACTCCTCTCCATGAAGAGAAACTGAAGATATTCCACAACTGAACCACAGCTCCCACAGGATACCATGGTAGCTGATGCCAGAATGCCAATACCAATCATTTCAGAGTTCCATGGACACACAGTAGTTTGGCAGTATCCTGGTTCTGGCCAGGACAGAGCTAATTTTTGCAGTAGCCAGGAGGAAGCATGGCCAGGACTTGCAGGTTATTTTACATCATTTCACGTCATTGCTGAGAGCAGGGAAAGGGAGTCTCTTCCAGGGAGAAAGGGTTCCTTCTGGCTGAGCAAATGTGGTGAGGGAAGCTGTGGGGTTATGCCAGTTCTGAGGTGGAGGGAGCAGCTGGGTCAGCATGGCTGCAATTGAGTCAGACTGCAGGGAAAGGGAGAGGCTCCAGAACACTTGCAGTGAATTGATGACACCATCATATGGGGCAACACTACAAAAGAAGTTTTTGAGAAAGAGGAGAAGATAATCCAGAGTCTTCTCAAGGCTGGTATTGCCATAAAGCAAAATAAGATCAAGGGACCTCCCTAGGAGATTCAGTTTTTAGGAGTAAAATGGCAAGATGGATGTTGCCAGATTCCAAAGGACATGGTCAATGAAATAGCAGAGATATCCTCACCAAGCAACAAACAGGAAACACAAGCTTTCCTAGGCACTGAGGGTTTTTTGAGGATGCGTATTTCAGAGTTAGACTGTAAACCCACTCTCTCATGTGGAGAAAAAATTTAAGTGGGGTCCTGAACAAGAACAAGCTTTTGAACAAATTAAACAGGAGGTTGTTCATGCAGTAGTCCTGCTGTGTTTTCACCCCAGCCAGTAGCCAAGCCCCTTGCAGCTGCTTGCTCACTCCCCCATCAGTGAGATCGGGGAGAAATTCAGAAGAATAAAAGCTGGAAAACTTGTGGATTGAGATAAAACCAGTTTAATAGGGAAAGCAAAAGCCATGTCCACAAACAAAGCAAAGCAAAGAATGAATTCACTGCTTCCCATGGTTGGGCAAGTGTTCAGCCATCTCCAGGAGAGCAAGGCCCCTTCAAGCTAACTTGGGAAGACAAACTCCATCACTTCAAACACCCCTCCCTTTCCTCCTTCTTCCCCAGCTTTATTTACTGAACATGATGCCATGTGGTCTGGAATATCCCTTTGGTCATTTTGGATCACCTGTCCTGGCTGTGCCACCTCCCCCCTTCCCATGTACCCCTCACCTCCTTGACAGCATGGCAGTACAAGAAGCAGGAAAGCCTTTGGGTCTGTGTAAGCCCTGCTCAGCAATACCAAAAATATCTTTATCTTATCAACCCCGTGTTCAGCATGAATCCAAAACATACCAGACACTGTGAAGAAAACTAACCCTACCCCAGCCCAAACCAGCACATTCCACCCCTTACTCCATACCATTTGCATCATGCCCAAGTCACACACTCTTCAATAAAACTTCATTACACACCCCCATCTCATCCTTGGAGTGTCACAGTCTCCTTCAGCCATCCACCTGCTCTGGTGGGGGACTCTCCACGGACTGCAGGTGGATCTCTGCTCCATTGTAGACTCATTCATGTCACAGTCCCTTCAGATCAAGTTCCCACTGGAGTTCCACCTGCCCACTGCAGCAGTGCTGAAAGAGCAGCAATACCCTGGCCATTCACGAGCCCAGGGAGGGCTCCAGCTGGGGAGTACTGGCTTGATGGTTTTATGGTACCATTGCCATACCCTAAACAGCATAAAAATATGCTATTCTAGATTTTATACATATTAGAGGCAAGACTACTACAATAAAACAAAATCATGTTACAGTTAGTGATACGACTTAATTTTACATAAGGTGAAGGGATCCCCATTCAGTACCATAGTTAAATTAAAGAGCAGCACTCTGACATCAGTATCAGAGTAAGAATGGAGCTTTCAAAACTATCCATCAGCCTGATAATATTGCATGTTAATCCAGATGATGTCCCAGATTTTAGAGCTTCTGTGTGTAGCAACTGAATCCTGTGTTTGCAAAGCAGTTTGCTTTAAACTCCTTTGCCATCTCTTTCTAGCTCAGCATTGGGAAGCAACACTGAAGTTTATTTTCAATTAATGTGCTTTTAATATCTTCATCCCCTTAAGGTGATAAGTGGGTTTTTTTGTTGTTGTTTGGTTTGTTTTGTTGTTGTTTTTTATTTTTTTAATCTCATGCAGTCAGTGAGCAGTGGCTGGTGTTCAAGTAAGTATTAATAAAATAACAGATTCTACTGCAACTACTTTAACTCAGACACCTGGAAAAATCCAAATGTTATAGGGATCATCCAGATATTTTTCACATACTTGTAGGATATGAAAGCTCATGTTTTGATACTGTGTTAGAACCTTCATAATTCATTCAGATAAATATTTTACTGAGTTCTGTACTATTTATTGCATTTGTACAGGAGGGTGCTACAGTGCCATTAAACCTAAGCTCACTGTGGGATTCATCTATCTTTCCATTAAGGAATCAGGTTGCTCCATAGCTGATTTATTGTTGACCTGCCTGTTTTGACTTTGGTAAGACCAGTCTCATCAGATGTATTGCTTGCATCTATGTTTATCTAGTGCTTTCACACTCAAACTGGGCATATAAATAGATGTTTGTTGCTGAAGGAAGCAGTTCTTAAAGTACCCGATTTTAACCACGACAAGAAATTGGAGATAGCATTAAAAGCACTTTTGATCATGTTGACACCTCACAGCTTCCTTTGTGCAAATGTTAAATGGTGCTACTTCAAATTGGCGGTTTTCCACATTTGCTTACAGTGGTACCCTTAAAAATCTCAGAAGTTTATGAGTCCATAAATCTCTGTACTTAGGACCCCAATATTGTAGGCAATCCTCTAGACAATCATTTTCACCAGATTCAAAAAACCCACACCAAAAAACATTAAAATTTTTTCCTCCCCCAAACTCTACTGAAAGAATGTTCCAGAACTTCATTTCATTGGCATTTGGAAAGGTTGTAATTTTTATCTAGACTGGGTTCTTGAGCAGTTTATATTGATTTGTTCTTGTACCAATATAGTTTACCAATTTACTCTCATTCACCTCCTGATTTTTGCCTTATTTTCAAAAGAACTCCTACTCTTCCTTTTGTCAACTGAAGCACCCTAATTTTTCTCATCATATTTTATACTTGATTCTCCATTCATCTGAACAGCCTAGTAGCATGTTTCTCTGTAATACAGATGACTAGAACATAGATGAGGTTTTACCAACACAGTGCATAATGATAGGAAAGATTATCTCTGCTGAAAATACCTTGAGGTTTTTACGGTCATGTTCTGTTCATGGCTCATAGCCATGAGGTGACCAGTTACCTTATGATGCCTTTCTCTACTCTTTCAAGTCTAAACTCTGAGCAGATGGGTTCCCTAAAAGGCCTTTCTCCTCACTGCATTTGAACTGCTGGGTGTGAAATAGCTCCCACCTTCAAGCAGAACAAAACTGTATTGTGCAATATGGTCTGCTAATAAAGCTATATGAAATGTAGCTTGTTTACATTTGAAAAGGGACAGAGAGGCTCCTCAGAAAAATCATGTGCACTGTGAAAAGTAAAAATCCTAAGCACTACTGACCACCAGTACAGCCTGTGTTCTGCTTAGGCGTTCTTTGCGGGGAATTCGACCTGACATGAGTTTAAAGCTGGGATTCCAGAGATTAATATCCTGGGTTCAGGGAGATTTCTGGGGAGAGTGTAAAGCATAATGCAACAGATTGTATTGCTGTTTGATGGAAAGTTAAATAGCAGCCAAAGAAGACTCTGGCAAAGCAGAGTAAGGCACCCCTTTCTCCACTTTCTACACTCAACATCTACATTTTTACCCTGTTTGTAGATACAGTGATGAGGATGGTTATCAATTCTTTTGAGGGCAGAACAAGCATTCCTTCTTGAATGCCAGTGTTTCTTATTTTGTCATCAAGAACATGTTAGTGTCTCATCTGCAATGAGTTGTGCAGTCATTTTGTTGATGCTGTCTTCTTTGGAGAGTGCTTCTTGCACAACTGCTTCATCAGAAAAAAAAAAAAGTCATGTAAATATCCATTGTCTTAACCAGAGATAAATTTCCCTGCTCTTTAATCACATAGAACATTATTTTCTCTATATTACTTTTAATCCTTTGATTTTAGATACCTATCCCAAGACATTAGGCTTAAACTTGTCCTATACTCAGTGACATGAAGATGAGCATCCCCCAAAAAACCAATTCTTCTTATCAGGTGCATGTTTAAGATACAAAGAATACATCAAATCACTTGTCACTGATAAAAATAAGGTCCTTAGGCTGAAGACCTAGCCTTTGAAGGGATGCAAATAGGTGAACTTCTTATCATTTTACTAAAATGAAGTGTCTCTAGAACTGAAAGACTTCTGTATCGAACCTCTTTGGAACTTCTATAGTAGCAGTGTCAGTGGTCTGCACCCATACATTCTTCAGAATATAAACTTTCCAAAATGGGGACAAAATTCTTACCTTTTTAGTGCTCCATTTTTTTTTCCTGAACACAATAAGTGAACAAAGGATGAAAATGAAAATGTAGTAGTCCCTTCATGTTCTCCAAAGATATTTTTTGGCTAGCCCAGTCCCAGAAGAATGCCATGATTTCTTTCATTATTCATGAGAAGAGCAAGGTAGAATGCTTTCAGATGTAAATACCCTTACTATGCCAGTATAGCAATATTGATTCCTGGCCCATTTTTCTCTGAAGGACTGAAGAAAATCTTTGCAATCCTATTTTTCACCCACACAGGTGATGACAGAAAGTCAGAGAAATGGACATGTCAAGGACTTTGGAGCTGAACATAAATGCAAAGTAATGAAAAATCCCCAAAAGGAATGAAAAGAAAGTTGAATTAGAAGAAAAAGTATTATAGATTTGAAGAGAAATAGAAAAAAAGAATTAAGGAAAATTGAAACACTGCTGTAGCATTAATATTGCTCTATTTGTTTTAGTATTATCTTGCCTTCCAAACCCTGATCTTCAGTTTTCTTCCATAGCCCTGTCTTATTCAATCTTCAGAATTTCTTCCTTTGTACTTGACTGTATCCCAGCTATCCAAATGAAATTATGTGCCTGGACCGAGGTTCCTGAGGGACTACCTTAGTAATACTGAATAGTAATGGAGTTGAAAATGGAGAAGAAAGACAGCAAAGGAGAAGAGAAAAAAAAGGAGAAAAAAAGTTGACGAAAGAAGGCCCCACCTTCTGCTGCAGCTTCCTAAGCACACACACATACTCCTTGTCCTGCCATAAGCTTGTAGGAGAAATTAAAAGATTACATATGATCCATTTTCACCATTCTTTATAGACATCCTTTTCTCATTGAAAGACCTTGTCTTCTTTTACCTTACAAACTATTTTTTCTCATTATTTTTTTAAAAAGGCACAGCTCTGTAAACCCCAGTGTATTTGTTGTAAACAAGAGTTCACCTGTGACAGGCAAGCCAGGTTACACATCCAAAGGGCAATGACTGTGTTGTAGCCTGTGTAATGACAGCTGCTGCACTCAACATTTCCACAGGAGTTGTCGTTTATATATTGTGCTCACAAGGCCCTACTTTAGACACATCCTGCTACAGGTCACATTGCAATTTGAGATTACTTTGAGTTAGAAAATGTACCAGGAATTCCTACTACTTGCCTGGGTGGTGATTCAGTAATTTACTGTCCATCTTCTGTTAAACAAGGTTCTGTGTTAATATATTTTCATAATTAATGGAAAACATCATTTTCAGAAATGCAATATGTTTAATGCACATGTACATTTGACTTTCTTTCTAAGAACTGTGTCAATAGCCTGGTAACTAGGGAGCTGACACTGATAAATTTCTTACCTTCTGCTTAATTGAAGATCTGTTATGGTTCACATATTCCTAGCAACATTTGCAGATGCTTTTAAATTCAAATGCAGTGTTCTCCTCTGACTGCTCATACTTTACTACCAATTACAACATTAAAAAATAGTAAAAAAGCCTCCAGAGCTCTAAGTTCTGTTCCTGGCTCTGCAGCAGATGCAGTGTTTCCTCAAGTTACTGGATCATTCTGCCTCACAAACCATTTAAAACCTTTTGACTTTCTTCTGGTAATACTTTTTTATTATTAGAAATATTCTATTCACTGAATTGAAGGCACTAGGTTGCATTACATGAAGTTATTTTCTCAGGATAATTGAGAGGCCCTGCCATTCACAGATAAACTTTATTGTCTTGAACTGAATAAGGAGAATTGAAAATCCCCACTGACTTTCTTAAATCAAAAGAGCACAAGACAGACCCCAGGTCTGGAATACAAAAGCAAGTACAAGAGGGCTCATTTTACCTCTCACCTGTGACAATGCAAAAACATAATACTGCAACAGTAGCTCCTCCGATCTGTATGAGAGGCAGGACTGAGCTTTTGGAGGTAGTGCAAACCCCATGTAAAACTCAATTGAATGAGATAGTTTTCATCCAGCCTGGGTGCAAATAAAACCCAGAGTCCTGCACTGAGGAACATGTAAGTCAGTGGGAGTGTGAAAAGCTGTGATCCGTATCTCTTTTTGTGCAGCAAGTGGAAACCCCCATGCTGGCTGCTCTGGTGGCTGTGGATGATCACCAGCAAGCTCTGCAGGGGCTGCAAGTGGTGCTGCAGTCCCTGTCCCATATGTCCTCCTGCAGGTTGGAATGGGATTGCAGCAGGCAGAGTAGAGCAGATTCAGCTCCCACTGACAGGAGAGCTGCCATCCTAATCACCTTTTTTTTTCCTTTTCCCCCAAGAAAGTACCTAAGGCAGAGTTACTCTAAATTTGTCCCACAGCTGTGCAGCTTAAATTATGAGCATTTCTTCAGGAAGAACATTGAGTCCATTTGTCTTTAATAGGGTCCCCCTGGTGTAACTGCTGACAGAATTTTGATTTGGTTGGATGAAGGCAATTCAGGGAAGAAAACAAATGGGGGGATAATGGCCAGTCCCTAGGGATGGAAATGTTACACAAACACAACAAACACATGCACAACAGTGCTCAGGCAGGGCATTGTTGTTTCCAGTTTAGATTAGCCAGTGGCAGCTTCCCTTTGGATATGCCCACTGCGTGCTTTAAAGAGCCATAAAAAGGATGTAAGCTCTTTTATGGGGGGTCACAATCCCTTCCGATGTAGCCATATGTTCACTCCTCACTCCATTCACTCCACTGGTGAAAATCTTCTTATCTTAAGAGGAATTTAAAACAAAAGTTTTGTCTTGAGTTAACTTATTACCAGCAACTTTGAAGAAGTTAATATTTTTAAAGACTAATATGAACATTTTGTAATTATTTGTTCCTGAATAATATTTCTGGTTGACCTTTGGCTAGAGCACAAGATACTACGAGCCAGCTTTATATATGCCACTTTCCCTAGCAGTCTTTGTCTCACAATCCTTTTAAGCTGGTAAGCAACAGTTAACACCATTTTGCAATATTATAAACCACTGCAGGGCAATGAAGATGATAGTATTATAGCTTAGTTTTCCTTTCAACTCTTTTTATCACTGCCAGGAACTAGGCTCATGCCCACCATAAATAGCTGCCAATAAGTTTTTCTGCATCAGGAAGATAGAAATGACCTCTCTTTTTCCAGATGACTGAGTCAAGCAAATTCCAGGACATATTTTAAAATGACGTTGCTAAAACCTGCCAAAAACCCACAAGTCAGTCCTCCATGTAAAAGCATGATCACAGCTCAGGGGAGTTGCTGTGTTTTAGAGGAAGCACGTGAAAAACTGCTTTGAAAGGGAAGATGTTTCTTCAGACATCTCAGTGCTCAGACACTGCTTATGTGAAAAGAAACCATGATGCATCAAATACAAAAATAAATGCAATTCCTATGTCTTGTGGTATTTCTTGATGCAGATAAAATAGAGAAGATGCCTGGGTCTGCAGAACACTGGGAGGAAAGAACTGGCTTTTCTAAATGTGCTGCCCTCAGGGGACTGGGTCTGTTGTTTAGAAAAGAGCAATGCAGGATCATGCTGATGTAAGGAGCTCTGAGTTATGATAATGCAGATTGCAGCTCGACAGGCTTGATGAGCAGCCAAGACAGCATGTTTGTGCCCTCCCTACCAGGCAGAGCAGCACCATGGGACACCTCCAGTGCCCACAACAGGCACTGAGGAGAGAGTCACCAGTGTCACCAGGTGTGTTAACACAGGCAGTAAGCCTGCCATTTCCCCCTCTGTCACTAGAGATGTCACTGTGTGTTATAAATGTGGGTGTCCTTGCTGCCCAGGCAGCTGCAGCTCACCATCCTGGGCAATTTTCAGCATCTCATTCACATTCTTGCCTGAGATGACTTGAGATTGTGTAACCACAGGCTGCTGTGCTGCAGTGTCATTTCCACAAGTCAGTAACAATATTTCTGCAGGATCTTTCAAATTTTATGCCGAAATCTCCAGATGACCCAGTAAGATGACCTCATTCATCTTCAGGAAGTATTCTGTTCACATTCTTGTATTTGAACAGTTCTGAGGAACTCACTTCGCACTCAGGGCATGGCTTTCTCGCAAACTTTCTGTAACTAAATGTCATTCTGTACTCCTGGTTAATTATGGTTTTTGAAAAAGATGGGTAGCATAAATGCATATTGCTGTGCACAACATTGAAGGGTTGATGTAATATCTGGACAAGACATATTCTGCAGTGATTAAAACTTCTGTGATTAATGAAAGAGAAATGTGATAAAAATTTAATTTACTAATGCTATTTTACACCATAACACATAATAAAATTAATACTCTCTGCACAGCAATAGCATCATAAGGGAATAACAGTAAACGCAATCAGAGAGAAATGTATTCTCTTAGGATCCCCCCTCTCCTCACTCTTCACAACTGAGCACTCTTATAAGCATAGTATTTGTGTTGCCTCTAAAAAAATAGGTCGTTGAATTCTTCTCCTTAAAATATGTAATGAATTCTAAAACCACCCATCACAAATAAATCTCCTCCAAAAATAGAGGAGAATTTTATGCAATATTTTTGAAAGATTTTTTTCATGATAAAATTGATTAGGAAAATAATTGGCAGAAATAGTTACAAAACATTTTTTTCCTTAATCCTGCAGTTAGTTATGATGATGTTTTAGAGTACTTTTTCTTAGTGAAAAGTTTTGAAAAGTTTGGAAAAAAGTGCAGAAAATACTTAACATTGTGTCAAAATTTGTAATGAAGGAATAAACGGCAATTTTCGGCAATTTTCAAAACGACACCACTGAAACAGACAAAATACTTAATCACGGAACGCTGTAGCAGCTGTGCATTCGAGTAACACGGGGAGCTGGCCTGGCTTCCCATTGCCCTCTGACTTTAACTCGGGCAAAACTGAGTCCTGACACAAGCAGACAACTACTCTGGGGCATAACATGGAAAACAAATTACTTCCGTCTGCAGCGTGCAGGGGACACTCCGCATCTCAGGCTGTACCGCCAGCTAATCAAGCCGCGTATGTGCCACTTCAGCAGACCGGCGCTGGGAATCGATGGCAGATCAATCCCTCGGCGCTGACAGCGCGCAGCGCCGGCCCCGCCGCCGCACAAAAGCGGGACGGTGCGAGCCCGCCGCCGCACGACAGCGGGACGGTGCGAGCCCCGCAGCCGCACAAAAGCGGG
>VXBQ01003803.1:326114-369392 GCA_013400175.1 Phainopepla nitens | reverse complement strand
AGCGGCGCGGGAGCACAGCGCGGGGGCACAGCGCGGGGGCACAGCGCGGGGGCACAGCGCGGGAGCACAGCGCGGTGCCGGAGGTGCGGGGTCTTCTCCTTGCGTTTCGCGGGGCAAACAGTCGGGGGAGGAGGAAGACGAGGAGGGGTGCACGGGATGCCACCTGGGGCAGGGGGAGCCTCGGTGGGCTCCGCTGTCCCGCCGAGGTCTTGCCCTGAACCGCCCGGCGCGGGAGGCGGCTCCGGAGCGGGGCTGCGGGCACCGCTCCCGCCCTCGGAGGGGCCGCGTCCTGCCGAGCTCCCCGCGGCTGCTTTGTAATGGCCTGTGCGGGAGCGGATCAATAGCGATGCCTCTGAGTCCTTTCGCATTGCGGAGCTCTGCCTTGACTTTTGGAAACTTGTTTAGGTTAAAAAGTAAACCAGATTTAAGCAGCCGTGAATGGCTACAGTAGCCTCTGCGGCTAAGGAAATGTGGAAGAACTTTTTTCATTGTGCGCGTCCGATTTAAAGTAGACTTTAAAGTTGGGGATAGCTAACGAGATTTTAGAACTGAGTGAATTTTGAAGGATCTTTCTCTTTCTATAAATGACTTTTTAAATGTTCATCTGTAGGACAGTGAAAATTGTGCTTATTTTCTGGATTTTCTTGCCTGCAAGATTGCTCTGTGTCAGTACTATTTTTCATTTGCCTAATGCAGCGCACAGCTGCTGGGTATTCTGGGAGCTGAACTCAGTGTGTCTACTGGGCAAGGTAGACCTCAAGATCTGAGCAGCGGTAGTGTATTGATTCCATTAGCGGAATTTACAGATCTACCGACAGACTCCTTTTAACACAGTCGCTTTCCCAGAATTAAAGTTCTCCTCCGAGCGCCTGTCGCTGGTCTAGGCCAATAGATGGCATAAGGCACTCAGGCTAACGTCCTAAGGGGGCAGAGGGACCAAGAATACCTTTTGTACGGGAGCCAGCAGTTTCAGAGGGGATGTGTGAGTCACGTTCTGGATGTCTGACTTGGGATACCTGGGGCACGTCTCATTTTCAGAGACATGTCCTGGACCACTCACTCTTACTTTCCTCAGTCACAATTGCAGCATTTCCTAAAATCTTTCTCTCCTCGAACCAGTTAGGGTTAAATAACCTACAGCTTTGGTAGGATTTGATCTGAGTTGGTATCCTAAGCCATGAAATAGGAGTGTCTTTTCAACTTTGTAAGATGTATTTAATATCTCCTGCTACAGGGAAGCTGCCCATTGCAGCAGTGTTGAAACCAGTAGTCATTTGGGGGAATGAAAGACAGTTGGCTTATAAGGAAGAAAATTTTTAGTTTCTGTACTGAATTACTGCTGAGATAGCACTGTGCTTAGGCAAAAATGATTTTATGTTCTGAAATTGTGTAAATTATTTAAATACAGGTAGGTAGCTAAATGATGATAAAAGAACTTTAACTGACAGTAGTCATACCTAGATTTTACAAGAGTGCTTTTTAGCTGAAGATTTCAAAACAGTTGTCTTTAAACAAAAGAGGCATAATATCATTAGATGTTTTTTCAATTTCAGGAATTAAAGTTATGGGGAAGCTCCAGAAATAATATCACCTTTCCTAAATCACAGTTCTTTACTTGTTTGTTAGATGTGCTTTATACAGTCTGGACAGATTTAAGTGGGTCTTGGAATTAAAAAAAGAGTAAGTCTATATGTATTCATAGCAGAGGACACTAAAACTCTTTTCTAAGAGACCTTCTTCCTTGTCTGTAAATGTCTATGTCTTGTTACCTGTCTCAGCAGTAAGGCAACCCACAGAAGTTGTAGCAGCCCTTCAACTTCCTGTTTGTGAGTGTGGGCAAAAGAAAATCAAGATCAGCTTTCAGCTGAGCTGATGCAAACTGCAGTGTGACCCCCAGCATTGTTCCTGGGACAGGTGAGGTCAGATGTTTTACTAAAATGTCCTTTGTAGAAATAGAGAAGTCCTGAAGGAGAAGCAGTTCTTTGTTCACCCTCTCTAGGACTTAGCAACTTTCCCAGGGCAAGAAGAATAAAACCACCTTAAACGTGAAAAGATAATAAATTGGTGCTTAGCCACCAGTATCAACTTAGTTATGCAATTACAGCCTCAGGCAGGATAAAATCAACTACTAACACTCAGTGCCAAGACCGTTCAGCCTCAGTGCAGAACAAGGTTCAGCAGTGACTGAGCTGAGCTGCAGAGGTGCCTTAAACCTACATGGAGAGAGGAGGCAGCCCAGCTTTCCTCACTCGTCACTGGAGCATCTGCCAGAGATGTGCTTTTTGTTCTGGCTGCGCCCTCGGCCAGGCTGTTGGAGATGTGTCCTGCCTCGGGGCTGGGGTCACTCCAGAGACCCCTGCCACCTCTCCTGTGGCTGCCTGCTGTTGGCATCCCTGTCCCTGCCAGCTGGGCAGGCTGAGCCCACGTGCTCTCAGGTGAAGTAGGTGTTGCTTTACAAGGAGGGTGTGTGCAAGGCAGGGTTTGCTGTGAGTTGGTCAGAGGGGGAAGTAGACCGTATCCTGTTGGGCAATATCTGTTCTAGCAGCCTGACCTTCAGCTTCAAGGTTACTTGAAAACAGGTTGAGACCATGCTTTTGGTCTTATCTCCTGCAGTCCCTGTCCAAGCCCATTTGTTTGCAGCATGTCTCCTCTCCAAAGACTTTTGATTTAAGGAACTTGTTTACTTCCTTTTGGGGCGCATATATTAAAAAGACCTGCCCAAGGGTAATGACCAGAGACAAGGCTCAAGTCTCTAAACTCGCATCATTATCTGCCTTGCAAATTTTCAGTTGTGGGACATCTGCCAAGGACATATAATAAAACAGACATCATGAATAAATAAAATGTATTCCACTAATATGTAGATATTTTCTTTTTATCTTGGCTTTGCCCCATCCCTTTGTTTTTATTTCTTGCTCTTGATCTGTTTTTTTATTTCTGTTAAGCCTTGCCTTTTAATTTATGGCATTGTCTTATTTTCTTCCTCTGTTGCCTCTTTACTTTCTGAGAGGGAAGACACCCCAAGAAAACCAGGCAGGATGCTGTCATTGCCATTTCCTGGTTCTGTGTGGGGGACCAAATCCTCAGCTGACAGAAACTGTCCTTGACCTTTTCCAGACAATGGTTCTGCACCAGTTAGTGCCAGGGGATCATCTGCTTCAAGGTACCACCTCAATATGTTTCTCCATTCTTTACCATTTTTTCTTTTTTTATACCTCATTTCCTTCTGGTCCTTTCATTTTCCTATATTTTACTGATGCTTCTTTCCTTTATACTGTACTTTCCATTTTATGTGAATGAGTTCTGTTCATCTTGTCTCATTCATAATGTACCTGACATCCTAACGGCAGTGTGTTAAACTGCTGTCATCTGTCATTTGTGGATAACTGGCTCGTTTTTCTTGCAAAGGTGTTCTGTATGTGACAGTTGCTTGTAATAGTTTTCTTTTGTTTTTAATTCTGTTTTAGAGGAGATGATTTCTAGAGTATTTATCTCTCTTGCAGAGGGGGGTGGTGTTGACTGTGTTGGTCCTTAGTTTCTGAGGGAGCTCATTCCACAGTAATTTTCAAGAGATATCTGTCTTCTGGGAAGATGAGCTTTATGATTTCTATTAGGAGGTCCCATTGTGGTCACTGTTCTTGTTCTGCTTAGTTTGCTGCAGATTTGGGGCCATTTGCTGTGTTACAGGTAAAGCCTGCCACTTTGATTTTTGTGCAGTTCAGCAAGGAGCTCAGGTAAGTCTGGAGTAAACACAGTGGTCTCTGTGTGTTGGTAATGTTGATATAAAGATGTGGAAGGATTCATTCATTTTGCCCTCTCCAAATGGTTTCTGTCACTGATGTCTGTCTGCTGGGTATTCCTGATGTCTCTAGTCATGGCATGAATTTCTGTTCTCCTTTCTTTTATCCACAAACTCTTCAGCTCATCTTCTCGCCCTTCCCACTAAGGTGTCTTGCCCATTTTGCCTTCCCATCCCTGACAGGTGAGTGGGGACTGAGATGAGGGGTCTTGGTGTACCAGCTCTCATAGCTGCTGAGGAATTTCTGGGAGTGGGTTCCAGGAGAGGCCATTATAGCTCAGCCCTTTGGCTTGCCTCTTGTTCAGAGCAGCCACGTGCCCTGGCTGCAGACATCTGCCTGACTTTGGCTTGCTCCAGGTAGGTTTATGTCTTGGAGGTTGATGACCTTGGGCAGGGAGAGCTGCTGGACTGTGAGTCCAGAATGGATCCATGGGTAGACGGTGGCAGACGGGCAGCCTGGCACCATCCTCACCTCTGCCAGCAGCAGTAGGAGATGCACTTGTCCCTTCTTGCCCTGCGGGGTGTTGTCTGTGTGAGTGCTCTGGACGTGTGCCTGTGCAGCTGGAGCTGTGTATGCTCTGAACAGGACTATATTAGAGTAAAGGCCAAGAAACAAATTTTTCTTTTTTCCCTTTTTTTGAAATTTTTTGGTCTTACCAGCCTGCCAGTAAAAACCAGCAAAGTCACATGGACAAAATGTAGTGTGGCTGGTTTAAGAAGGATAGGTTATTTATGATCTGAGGCAGAATTCTGCTTCCTCCTTTTTCTTCCTTTTTTTACATTTTTGTCCTTTGTTCATCAGCTTGGACAAACAGTTTAGATGCCAACTGATACCTTAAAAACTGGTTAATTCTTCCAGTGTTGTTCCAATGTTTAATCATTCTAGCCCAGTACTACTCTAATGACAGACTCAGAGCTCAACTTGTGCAGGAGATTGTTTGTCTTTTCTTGAAGGCAATGGCATAAACTTCATGAACTTGGGAATGTTGATGTAGAACATGTTGACCCGCTCCATGACATTGAAAAGGTCACATCTCAAGTCTCAGGTTCGGCTTCCAAAACATGAAGCTCAAGGTATCTGCCTCACAGCACTTAATAAAGTGCTATGAGATTTATGGACAAAAACTATCTTGTACATCAGTCTTGTAAAACTTAGTATTGGCAATTTTGTGCCTTATATAGAGTTTCATATTTCTGTTTTTTGTTGTTTGAGCCTTAACAATTTACTGTTGATGTTCATGTAAGTACAGGCAGGTTACCTGTGGGAGGCAGATAGTCAGCTCAGGAAAAATCTGTGACAGCTTTGGTGTGCATGGAGGAGTTACAACACAGCCTGGGTAGTTTCGTAAAAATTGGAAGCACTTCTGATAGCTCTGTTGTGCTCCTTGCTTCTCTTCTAGCTCCTCTACTTCAGCAGACAACAGCTGTTGCTGCTTCCAGCAGTGTTAACTGCCATGGAGGCTTCAGCTCTAAAACCTTTTTGGTACCATGGTGGGGTGTGTTACAGGGAGCAAGGGGATTCTCACTCCTGACTTCAGTGAGAGAAGAATCAACCTCATAGTTTGTGAGATGCAATTACAAATCTCCAGTATTAATTTTGTAGACAGTTGTTGTCAGTCAGTATGTTTAAAACAGGGGTGGTGGAAGACTGGGTATGTCCCAAAGAAGACTCCTTTTTGTTGAAGGCTTTATCTTATGTTTATATGTATAAAATTCTTCAGTTATTTCAATCAGCTACTGCTGATTTAATTAGAATACGATTCCAAAGCTGCTTTGTAATTTTATGAACTCCATTTATTGCCTGTTGAGAGAAGAGCAAATAGAGCCCTCAGTTAGGTTTTCATTTTGAGAAGGCAGCTCACTCATTACTGCGGCACGAATGTAAATAAGTCCTCCATGGTTTAGCTGTAGCTAGTGACAAACATTGAATGATGGTTTCAGCATGACATTTTAGGGGCAGACACCTTTTCCCTTGAATAAGCTGCTGAAAATGATGCTGCCTTGTATATTCTCCTTAAGCTAAGAAGATCTGTGTGTCTTCCTGTCCAGTGCGATGTTTGCTCTGAAAAGGGCAACCAGCATAGATCAATACTGCTCTTTTAATTCACCCATGAAATTGGTAAAAGCTTGAGCTGGACAAGGGGGATAGAATGAGTTCTTGGTGATATTTTAGCTCAGTGCTATTAGTCTGGAAACAGTAATGGTGTTTATGTTCTCAGTGTAAGCTGTTCTTTTCAAGGAGTCGTGATTTTGTTTTACAATTTTCTGTATGTTAGGCCAGGCAGAGAGAACTTTTTCCCACTTACTTTAATTTGTTGTGATGACAGGAAAGAACAAAACAAAGGAAAAATTAGCTCATAGTATGTTTGGTGCTCAAATAAGAGTTATTGTGGATTCACACTGAAACCTGTGAATCTTGAAAGTGAGAAAAGCTTAATCTGCAAGCACTTGCTTCTAGGCAAAGTGCTTGTTCCTGGCTCTCTGGGATGCTCCATGCATTTCCTCACCATGAAGCCAGTCTTTTCTGAGGTCTTCTGTAACTGCTAGAGGCAGGGGATGGAGTTTCAGCCTTCTTAACTATCATTTATCCTTGAAGCTGATCAAAAGCCCTGGTTTGAAGAAATACTCAAGCACAGTTTTATTCATTAGCTTGTAAGAAGTCCAACATGACTTGAAAAGACTCTTTTTGCTTGTGTGTATTCAACTCTATCTGAAAACTCCAGGCCAAGTCTCTGAAAAATTTGGACTGAGTCTCAGCTGGCACCTCTAAAAGCTCCTGGCCCTGAGACTTGGGACTTAGGCAATCAGATATATTCTCTTAGATAAGTATTACTGATTTCAGATGATATCAAGGGTTTATATATTCAGATACAAAGTTTAGGGACTGTGGGAAAACTGCCTCACAAATGAAGTGAGAGGCAGAAGTTGTCATTTTTCTTTCCAGAGGTTTACTGAGTGCATACTAATGTACTTCATTCAAAAGCAGGCAAAAAGAAATAAACACCATTTCCAATATATTCTTTTTCTTCTGGACAGTTCAGATTAGCACTGCCCTTAAGGCCAAACAAGTTTTTGCTTACAGTTATGTTCGGTGGTACTTTGCTTCAAGCAGAAGCTTACAAAGGGAAACTACCAACTGCACCCAAATCTGTTTTGCTCTTAGTTTCTTCCAATGCACTGCATATGCTTAATTAACTCTAATTCTTTCTTGGAAGACTGGTAGTTAGGATCTCAGATCTCCCTCTGGATCTCTTGCTATGTGGTGCCTTCAGATTCCTGGGGGCTCATTGTGGGAATTTATTAATCTATTTAGCTGAAGTTTGGCCCTGGCAAAAAACTAAGAAATCCCTTGTCCTGTTAAAGTCTTCCACAAAACATCTGCTAATTTTGTGGGATTAGGATTTATGCAGTCATGGACACCTTCATTTTTCCTCTCTGGATATTTGTGTTGGTCATCTTAAACATTCAAAAAATATATTTGTAAAAAAAAAAAAAAGATAGGAGAAGTAAGGAGAGAAAGGCCTGGATTCTGACTTCTGAAATTTCTTCTAATCTGGTTTGGCTTTATATCTGTTATAGACTTTCTGTCATTGGAAGACAGTAGTGAAAATGGCTCCAGAGTAATTTTATAAGGTCTGGCACTGAGTTGATTAAATGGCTGTATTGTTACTGTGCAAACACATGTACTAGCCAGAATTCACCCCACACACATAGCACCTCCAGTGCCTTACAAATTGTGCCAATGTGTGATGTTACTTTGCCGATGTAAATCCAGGTGATGGTGTCTACTCAACACTTCCAGGAAAAACAGTGGGTAATAATACTGACAGGTGCTGAAATGAATTGCTCTGGTTAGGGCTGATACTTATTTTGTGAAAAAACTTAACTTGCTGTTCCTTTTTGTGTGCATTGACAATGCCTCAGCTTCTATGAATATTCAATTGAACAGTGGTGCAGTGATGCAGTTCTGTATCTTAGCCCATCACGTACTCGTTTCACACATTTTCTGGCAAATGTCCTTCCTTCTGAATGCTTTATGGGGACAGCCAGCTTGAAATAAACAGGGAAAACACCTTTGTTTTTTAAGGACTGAGATGACTAATAATACACTGGTTGACTGATGGGGTGCTGTTAAAAGGGCTGTCAGCATTCTGGAGAAACTCCATCTGGGATGAAGTAGCCCCATGCAACAGTTTGGGGGGCTGATTGAATGGAAAGCAACTCTGCAGAGAAGAATGCAGTGGGCATTGTGGTAGGCAGCATGTAGAACACAAGTGAGCACTGTGCCCTCACAGTGAAGGCCAGCTGCATCCTGGGCTTTGTCAGCAAGGCTGTGGCCAGCAGGTCCACAGAAGGAATCACTGAACCCAGACTGGAACCAAAGAGTGTCTGACTAGGCTTTAGGAGAAATATTTCCCCCATAAGCGGGGTCTGACTGAACCAGGTTGCTAGAGAATTTGGGAAATTTTGGAGATGTTAAAAAAAATCAATTGGCCCTGAACAGCCTTCTTTAAATGAACCAGCTTTGACAACTGGGTGGGACAAGATGACCTCCAAAGGATCTTTTCACCACTAATTAGTTTGTTATGCTACCTGGAAATCAAGAGAAGAGGTGTAACCAAAGGAGCATGGAGCAGTGAGCATGTACCAAAATCTGAGTGCTCCAAGAAATGGAGACTTTCTGGAGCCCTCAGTGTGGGTAAGGTTTGCAGCGTGGCTCTGAACCGTGCATCTCTTGCAGATACTTTCTCCAGCTGCCTCCACATATCCTTCCTTAGCCTGTGGCCTCAAGTCCTGCATGCTAGCATATTGTAAAAGTTACTTGGATGCTTTTAAAGTGAATGTTGGATCCAGCAGACTGCAAAACTTATATGTAAGTGAGATTTGGAGCCCTGCTTCAGGGTTGTCTGGGGTCAAGAGAATTTACATTGAACAGTACTGACTCTTTTAGTGAGATTAACATGCTGCAAACACAAGTGTTTTTACAGATTTTCTGTTGAAGGTTTCACTCAAAATATTCACAATAACAATTGCTTGTGTTCTTGTTGCCTAAGAGACTCTAAATATCTGGGAGAACTTCACTGTGGTAAAGAAAACCTTTGTTTATCTCTGAAATTAATAGAATTTTTTCAAAACATAAAAAAATAAATATAATGTAACTTTATCTACTCAGACTGCCAAGTAAAATTAAATACATAGCAAAGGGAGAAACTGACTTGTGGAGAATTTGTAGATAGTCTGTTTCTGCTGTCCATCCTCAGTGACTCCATCCCATTCCAAATCTGCTGTACATGTACACATCCATGGACCTGGACTGCAGCAGAGTGTGCTTAAGTAGATGTTCGGAAAATAATTTTGAGGGAACAGGGGCATTCAAGTACTGGACCAATTCCACAACCTCTCTGGAGAGGCTTTATCATGCAACATTAAATAAACATCTGCCAAAATTTGTCTAAAGGTAGCTGGTCCTGCCTTGAGGAGGGGGGAGAAACTGAATTATATTACTCTTCAAGGTCCATTCTAAGCCTGTTTTATGTATTCAATGGTATATTACTAATGTAAGCATCTTATTTGTAAATAAGTATAAAAACCTCCAACAAATGGTCTGAGATACACCCACAACAGTATTGCGAGGAGAGACTTTTTTGTTCAAGCAGCTTATCCCAAAGCCAGGACTTTGCAGAATAAAGCTATAATGGATTCAAAAGTTATGTGTATCCAGGTGAGAGGTTTTAGCCCTGTGCTATGCAGCTGAATTGCCCTTTTAGCTCTGCTGCTTTTGTGGCTGCTGCTAGTGAAGATGTTGCTGGTAGCACAGACAGGACTGATTTCAGGTCTCCTTACAGTTTTTTTCTGCTGTAATGTGTTACAACCTAATCCTGGTGTTTATGTTCATGTCTCTTCCCAGTTTAAGGATGAAAGGTCCTACTTTGTGATGCATAGATTTTAGATTGTTCAGAACAACTTTTTTCACCCAGTAAAACTGACTGCTGTGATTGGATTTCGTGTTCTTTAAAAATATCACCTTGGTTCCAAAAATGAAAAAAAAATTAAAAAAAAATAAAAGACATTTGGAGTTGGAAGAGATAATCTGGGAACAGAAATGATCAACAGCTCTGCTGTCTGTACTAGGACCAGGAGGACAGTTCCTCAAACTCCAAAGTGAGAAACAAGGATAGCTAGTTTTACTTTGCAATCAGAAAATATAGGATGGACAAACAAATAGAAGATTTTGAGTATCAGAATAGTCTTCTCAGAAGTGAGTCAGATCTTAATTTTAACACTCTGTACCCCTTCCACCAGAGATAAGAATATTCTGAATTCCACCAAGGTCAGCATTCCTTTCCTAAACATGGAAGAGTTATGGCGCTTTGTGGGTACCATTTGCCACTGTGCAGAGGCTCGTGAACCATTAACATTCTCCTCAAAAACTCAGGAAAGTCTTCAGTGGTTCATGAACCTGTGTATTAGAGAAAATATATCATGTCTGATTGTTCATCCCTTTATGTTAGGCCTGGAGGAGTTGTGGTGGGGTAGATGGGGCAGTTTCTCCCCTCTGCCATCATAGCCCCTCGACAGAACTAAACATTGAAGCTGCACTGTAAATACAGGAATGATATTTAGATTTTCTATGCTAGATAAATATGGGAGGTATTTTTTTTGTTTTGGGTTTTTTGTTGTTGTTGTTGTTTTTTTAATTAGCTGCTATAAGGCTGAACTGTCAGAATGCATTTGGACTGCTGGCTCTGGGCCCACATGTCTCAGGGTACCAGTACCTGGAGTGGTTTGTGATAGGTTTTGAGAAGACTGTGAAGGAGGTAACCCTGTGAGAAGGATGTGGGCTTGTTTGTGGGCAGCTGATCTGCTGTGTGACTTCAGGGACACTGCTCTCTGTGTATGGGTATCTGCATTATTTTTCTTGCTTATGTAGGTAACCTTTCAAAACCAAACAACATCTAAAAGTGAATTACAGTTTCACCAAGGATCTTCTTAGATGCTAGACTAATCAGTGATGAAGGGAGAATGCAGACTTATTTTTAAGAAGTATATTGACATATTTTTATTCTGCATCATTTTTTTCTATATGGAAGTGTCTGGTGTTGGAATCATGTATCAGATATTTTTGACAACTAGTGGTACCACAAATTACCACAAAAAGTGTAACAATAGGATTTTAAGTTCATTGTGATCACTGGAGAAGTACTTGAACGTAAAAAATGGGGAACTCAGTGGAAAGTGGGGTACAAAAAAAGAATTTGGGAAGGGATCCATAGAAATTGTGCTCGTTACAGTACCTAGACCTTCAAGTTACAGTGTCCACTTCAGACAGTGCTTCATGTTTTGAAGCTGTGCTCTTGATGGGTGCCGTTAATATGACCTGTTAAACAAGATTCTTGCAAAAATAACCTGGAGAGAAACCACTTCTTTTACCATCAAACCACAGCAATGCTGACTTGCTTGTAGCAATGCCTTTGGTATCTTCTCAAATGTTTCTGTGAACTTCAGCCATTGGGACAATAGAGCACAAGGAAGGGCACAGTGTGGTCAGCTGTCTGTCTGAGCTGTCTGTGGAACAGGTATGGTAACTGCAGCATTCTGACTGTGCTTAGGTGGTGGGGATTTACAGGTTGGTTTTCAAGCAAGCACATTTTAATCTGTCACTTCACTTAGTTGCGGATAATGATCTTTTAATTTATATGAACAGAATATAAATTGCAGAGGCTTTGGGAACATTGCAAGCCTTGTTAACTCTCATAATGTGTGTTATCTCTAGGGACTTTTCAAGTCAGAGAGAGAATAACTTTAATTTTTTTTCTTTTTTTTCACTTCATTCATTTTGCAAGATGACATTCTTATAACTGGATTGTATTAGATGTTGCTGCTTGTTCTTTATGTATATGAGAAAGCAGTTCAGATCCCTGACTGCATTCTCAAAGATGCTTTTGTCATGTGCAGGCTACAGCTGGTGTGTTTTCCCTTGCCCCTTTCTCATACCCAACCCTTGGCATAGCCTCTGTCCTCACCAGCATCCTCATAGTGGAAATAGCAGAATTTCACTTTTTGAGGATTCATTTACATTGTATTAGTCCCATGGAAATTACACACCTTATGGCACTACTCATATAGGCTGCTTATCTAATCATGGCAGAGATGGACCCTACCTCTGGTGATTCACCCCTGAAAATCTGTGCCTCAGCTGAGTGGTGTGAACCATGGGCTGGAGATGCTTGTTCTTCTCTTCTTGCTGGTATTCTTTTACTCTCAGTTGTAACAGCTTCATTTTTTCCTTGTCAATCTTTTGGATGAAGTGATCTTTATTTTTTTTTAACTCCCTATATTTGAAGGCCGTTTTCCAACAGGTATGAATATTTAAATAATTTTACATTTGAATGTCAGCAGTGCTTCTAGGAGCTATTGCTGTTTCCAAATGTGATCATCTCTTTCTGATCTTCATTGTATTGAAAAGTTGCACAAACATTTCGCACAAATGTTTCTGAAACAGCCTGGTGACAGTAGAATTGTATTGGGGTGCACATAGCCAAGCAGGCTCACATGGGAGTAGCATCACAACAAAATTCAACTCAAACTTTGTTTACCTGAGGTCTTCTGGGAGGTTGTGCTGAATCCATTTTAAAAGAAATGTAGTTCCATCATTCTGTTATTTTCATGGCATTTTAATGCAATATTCTGGATAAAGGATGATACTGCCAGTAGAATAAATTACAGCTGAGAAAATAATTTAGCTGATTAATTTATCCTCTTTGGCTCATGGAGTGTCCATAACCACACAGAGTAGTGTCTTCAGATGGTCTTTCTGTTTGTGCTAGATGATATTTTAAAGTTAACCTCTGACTCCATAGTCTCTGAATGACTTTGCAGTTAACTGTGTCAAGTATTACAAAGAACTAAATGTTGCATCTTATATCACAGTGAAAGGGGCTGTGCAAATATTACCTTACATTTTTTCCAGGCTTAATTAAGTGTGCTAAAGCAGTTATTACTGCCCAGCTGACAGAAAACAACTTAAGTCGTGCTAACTGGATTTCAAATCCCTGATTATGATCAAGTAAGCTATATATGCATTTAAGTGTTTTTCTCTGCTCAGTGAATCAGAAAATGTAGACAGTATTCCTAGGTGGTGCATTAGACAAGTATTTGCCCTATGGTGAGTGGAGAAATTCAGACACTTAAAAAATCAGTGAAGTGTTGATCCTGAGCTGAAAGTTGTTGTGGTTTGTTATCCACAGCATTTTAGAAGTACTTAGGTGTCAAAAGGTGCACGTGTGTAGCTTGGATGATTTGTAGAAGCTCTTAAATGTCAGGAAATTATCAGAAGTAACAGCCCAGGTGTTTGTCTGTATCATTAGGAGGCAAAATCTGGTTCCTGGGCATGGCTGAGTGCCAAAGTAGCATTCTTTAGAGGGAATTTGCTCACAGTTGAATTTTCTGAGTTTGGAACCCTAAAATAGAAATCTACCAAGATGATCAGATTCCTTGGGAAAAAAAAATTCCTTTAAACGCTGGAAATACTTTGTAGAGTCACTGGGATTTGTGTGCCCTTTCAGGCTCACATCAGTGTTATATCCCTTGTGTCTTCACCATGAGCAGGACTAGGCCCTTTTATTTATGCTCCTTCGACTTAGAGGAAAGCATGCTAAAATATGAACCTTATCTTGAGAGGTTTATGGAGTGTAACTCTGCAGGAAGCAGGAGGTGAGGCTAAGACAACATAGCCATGAAGGAAACTGGTAGAAAATCTGTAGGCATGTGCTGTCTTTGAATATTTCAAGTAGCAGAGCACAACAGCTGTACACCAGTTCAGTTTCTTTCTATTATGCCTGGGTAATCACAGATTAATGTTAAAAAAAGATGAAACTGCCCCAATTTGGAGTCACCAGTGGCCAAGGTGGTGCCATGCTCAAAGATTCAACATGTCAAAAAAGATGTTCTGAAGCTTGTGGTGTAGTACCTCACAGAGAATGGGGACTTTGCGTAGATACTATGCAAAACATAACTGAGAAAGAGGAACTTTGCTGACGAATAAATGTGTAGTATGGGGATCCACATGGTCACTAAAAATCTCTCAAGTGGTTTGTACCAGAAGAGGTTGGAAACTGCACCACTTTGGGATGTGTTATACATCTGTGGCAAAGCTGTCTCAAAGGGATTGTATCTGCAAACTGTCTCTGGGACTTCCCTTCTGAGAGCTTTAGGGATTTCACAGCGTGCTAAAAGCCCAGAAATTTGCAACTCCCCTTCCAAGCCAGACAATGGGCCTGTGGCCTCACCAACAGTGTGTGACTGCAGAAGCACTGGCTAGAGCCCATCTCCAGATTGGACTGCGAAGAGTTAGATCCCGTCATTCTGTTTTTTATTCTAAAGTTTGTATCCCTTTCACACAGCTTTTCTTATGACTGGCTTTTATTTAGCCCTGAGGCTTAACATTTGGAACTTCTATTTGTTGGGTTTTTTTCATTATCTTGGAAAATAATGTTCATTCTTCCAGTAAGCATCTTTCTTCTGTTTCATTTTCTATTCTATATGAATTCTTACCCAGTAGCGCCTTGTAACAGCTGAAGCAATTAAAGCAAACAAGTAACTAACATCTGGTAGGTGTTTATTTGCTCTCTTATACTCTCTCCAGGGCAAGAATGGTGTGATTTGAAATGGTTACCAGTTTATTATGTTATATATATTTGAAGAAGATCAAAGATGTTTATATTGCACTTCAAGATGAGATTTGCAAAGTTTGTGGCAGTTCTGTGTTCTTAGAATGTTCATTACACAGGCCTTGGCACTCCAGGAAAACATCATTTCCAGCTCAGCACAGTTTTACCCTTGAGGAAAAAGGTTTCCTGAGTGAGTAAAGGGTTTCTGTGAGTAGAGAGCATGTTGTGCTGAGACAGAAGTTGTCATCTGTGGCCGTTGCCCTGTGGCTTGAATCACTTGTTAAAATGACACAAATTGTTCTGATGGTAACTGGCACAACAATGTCCTGGTCCGTGACTCAGGAATCAAGATCAAACAAGTCAAACGAGACATTCTTCAGATGATGAAACTCCTTTTGACACAGTTATCATGAATCTTTCCTGTACATTCTTTCTGTAGTCTAAAAATCACTTAATAGTAGTAATACATTAAGCAAGTTCTGGGCCACGGTCCTTCTAAGCAAGATCCACCTTCTCTCTGTATCTTGAACAAATTATGACTAGAGTACCCTCAAAATAAAGCAGTAAATTATTGCTCACTGAACTTATTATACAGAGAAATTTCATGGAGGCACTGTTATGGATATCATCTGCATAATCAATATGGTTTGATATTGCTGTCTCAACAATAAGTCAGTCTAGTGTACTAAGAATTTGCTGACCTCTAAGTTCTTGCTTTAGTCATTTTTGAGTAAAACTTGCTTTGTATTTGTCATTATTTGTCATGCTCAGAAGTGCCCCCAGAAAGAAGGGGAATGGCTTTAAGCTGAAGGAGGGTGGATTCAGTTTGGATATTAGGGAGGAGTCTTTACTGTGAAGTTGATGAGACACTGGCACAGGTTGCCCAGAGAAATGGTGGATGTCTCATCCCACTTCATCCAGAATTGTTCAAGGCTGTGTTGGATGGGCTTCTGAGCAGCATGGCCTAGTGGAACGTGTCCCTGGCCCTGTCAGAGAGGGTGGGAATGGCATGATCTTTAAGGTCCCTTCTGCCCTAACCATTCTATTTTTCTATGATTCTATGATCTGAGATCTTGCCTGGTTTTTATAGTACTCACACTGCCAGTGTTCTTGTGTTAATGAATTGCTAGAAGTGGAGATTTTATTGACTAAAATGAATCAATAACTAGAGGTTTTTTGGGTCTGAATATACTTTGACTTCCAGTCACCCCAGTCCAGATTTATGTTTTTTTTTATTTATAGTGCTATAAAACACAGCTTGGCTCTAGGTCATGAGTGAAGTGTGGTGATGTTTATCAGATGAGTCTTGCTGCCCTTCTTTTGTGAGGAGAGATCAATGGTCTTATTTTATGTCTTAACGATTCCTAAAAACTGAAGCCTTGGGAAATGCCTAGAGTAAATGTGTCTTACAACCACTCTATTTGCTAGCGAATACCTGCCTTCAAACTAATCTAAAGGCACAAAATCATTTCTATGTTGTCGTGATTTAATCTCAGCTGGCAGCTCAACCCCATGCTCGCCCAACCCCTGTGGGATGGGGCAGGGAATCAGAGAGGTAAAATGAGAATTCTTGTGGGTTGAGATAAAAAGCATTTAATAAGTAAAGCAAAAGTGAAGCAAAACAAGGAATTCAGTCACCCCTTTTAATGGGCAGGCAGGTGTTCAGCCATCACCAGGAAGGCAGGGCTCTATCACATCTAAGGTGACTTGGGGAGACAAACATCATCATTCAGTGTCACCCCTCTTTCCCTCTTCTTCACCCAGTTCTACATGCTGAGCATGACACCATATGGTGTCGTCTCTTAGGACAGGAGGATTTTGATACTATCTTGTCACATTTGAAATGAATTGATTTTCACACTAAATTGAAATAAATTAGCTTAGTGTACATCAATTAGTGATTAAATGTCAGAGATCAAAAACATTTGCTCTCCTCGTGATCTGAAGTTACATATAATCTGATGGCAAGTGTAAGGACTGCCAGTTTTGGCTTCACAATGGAAGGAAAGCAAGAAAGCAGTTCTGTAAAAATTAACTTACACACTAGTAACTATAACTGCCTTTTGAAGTCAGTTTCAGCTGAATTTATAGTAAAATATGGAAGCATTTAAACGTCTTTCTGTCCATCTGCAGGTGTCCACAGTTAATTGTTGAAGAAAAATTACTCTGGAAGTTCCATCTCTGAAAACTCTGTTTCCAGAAATGAAACTTGAACACCACCTTCTCAGCATTGTTGTAGTGGTTGTAGCTATGCTGTGGCAGACTGGGAATTGCTTCTGGAAGTGATCAAGGTTGTAAGAGGTTGTAAGAGAGTTGTGACACTTCAGATGAGTAGGAAGGCAGATAGAAAAATACGTGAGATACCCAAATACATACTACAGCATCCTGAAGTCAGGAATTGAAAAGCTTCAAATGCAGTTTTGATATGTTTTCAAGAACACAGAGTGTTCTTGTGTGGATTAACCTAGAAGTAAATTAATTGATATGTCAGCAAAAGTAATTTCAGTCCAAATTCAAGCAGATAACATTGGAATTAGTGGATTATAAAGTGCAACATCATATAAATTAATACAACTCAGCTTAAACTGTAATTGAGAGAAACCTGCTCAAAAGTTTTATCCTAAATGTTTTGATTGATTGGCAAGTTTTCTTTTTAAAGATTTTTTTGCATCATTGAACTTCCTGGATTTCATGACTGTCAATTTCAGTGTGATGGTAAAACAGAAATTGATTTGCAGATGAGTTCGGTGATCTGCCTTCACCCTGGTAAAAAGGAGACCTAAACCAGAGCCTACTGCTTTCAAATTTGCTAAGGCTGTAAACCAAACGAATTTAAAACTACACCTGGGAAATGCTGAATAAGGGTATTCATAATTTGATTTCTTTTTTTTGTTTGCTTTGTTTCAGCATTTCACAGTAACCAGTGATGGAGAAAAGAATGTGTCATGATAGCAAAACTGGATTAAATGATCTAACAATATCTTATGTTCTTTTCAGGTTCTATGTAATCTCACTGGGCAACAGCAGTGGAACTCCTCTGTCCAAAATGGTTTATGGTGAATTTTTTCGCAGACCTGGCAAAGATGCAGAACTTATCAATTTGAATGTGGGTGGCTTTAAGCAATCAGTGGATCAAAGCACCTTGCTCCGATTTCCCCATACCAGACTTGGAAAACTTCTCAAATGCCATTCAGAGGAGGCTATTCTAGAACTGTGTGATGATTATAGTGTCGCAGATAAGGAATATTACTTTGACAGGAATCCTTCCTTGTTCCGATACGTTCTGAATTTTTACTATACGGGCAAACTTCATGTTATGGAAGAACTTTGTGTCTTTTCCTTCTGCCAGGAAATAGAGTACTGGGGAATAAATGAGTTGTTTATTGATTCCTGCTGCAGCAATCGGTACCAAGAGCGGAAAGAAGAAGGTCCTGATAAAGACTGGGATCAGAAGAGCAATGACAGTATGGACTCCTCCGATGAGGAGTCATCCATATTTGATAAAGAGCTAGAAAAGTTTGATAATCTGTGTTTTGGTGAAATAAGAAAGAAGATCTGGGTCAGAATGGAAAATCCTGCATACTGCTTGTCTGCCAAGCTAATTGCCGTGTCATCCCTGAGTGTTGTTCTGGCATCAATTGTGGCCATGTGCATTCATAGCATGCCAGAATTTCAGAGGCTGGATGCCAACGACAGGGAGATTGGAGACCCTGTGCTGGAAGCTGTGGAGATTACGTGCATCATCTGGTTTACTGCTGAGCTAGTTATCAGGCTCTTCACTGCTCCAAGTCAAAAGAAGTTCTGGAAGAAACCACTGAACATCATTGATTTCGTCTCTATTATCCCATTTTATGCCACACTGGCTGTGGACACGAAGGAAGAAGAAAGTGAAGATATTGAGAACATGGGGAAAGTGGTTCAGATCCTGCGGTTAATGAGGATATTCCGCATCCTGAAACTGGCCAGGCACTCTGTAGGACTGCGGTCTTTGGGGGCCACTTTGAGACACAGCTATCAAGAAGTTGGACTTCTGCTTTTGTTTTTGTCAGTTGGGATTTCTATTTTTTCAGTGCTTGTCTACTCAGTGGAGAAAGATGATGACTCATCAGAACTGCAGAGCATCCCTATTTGCTGGTGGTGGGCAACCATCAGCATGACCACTGTTGGTTATGGGGACACTTACCCAGTCACACTCGCTGGAAAGCTGCTCGGCACCCTCTGCATTATCTGTGGGATACTGGTGGTAGCACTTCCAATCACCATTATTTTCAATAAGTTTTCTAAGTACTACCAAAAGCAAAAAGCTATTGATAGAGACCAGTGCAACAATGATCGCAAAGAGAAAAGCAATGAACTACCCTATTTTAACATTAGGGATATTTATGCAAAAAAGATGCATTCCTTCATTTCTAGCCTTTCTTCAGTAGGAATTGTAGTCAGCGACCAAGATTCAACAGATGCCTCCAGTATCCAAGAAATGGAGGAGGCTTATAACACAGTATCTTTAGAGAATGGTACAGGCAAATGAGTTGAATCACATTTGCTTCTCTTTATTTCTCTTCAGATTCTTGGTAAATGTGGACCGACAGACTTCAGTGAATTCATTAAGCGCAGTCGATTCTCAGGGTACTTAACTCTCAGCCATATTTGGACATTCTTTGCTCTGAGGATGCCATAAAAGCTTCATTGTTTATATGAGGCTTTAAAATATGCCTCATATAGTCGTTTAGTTTTTGCACAACTAATGTTATGCATTTTTGGGGACAAAAAGTTGGGAAAAGAGTTTTAAATGTGAGATAAGTGTTTTTTTGGTTTTGTGGGTATTGTTGTTTGATTTGTTTGTTGTTTTTCTCCCCTGCAGCAGTCTTCTCACACAAAATTTGCTTTTATGATTTGTTGCTCTTCAGGTAGAGATGTATTACAAACATGTAAGAACTATTGCACAAGTTAGTGAAGTTTGACCTGCAAATACATTAGATAAAAAAAGGAATTTTGTACATGTAAAACTGTGCTCACTAACACATTTATGTAATTTTTAGAGTTGGGAACCTGTTTCCTAAGTTGGGGCAGGAAATATATTGGTACATATTGTTTTTACTCCATGGAAGCATATTTGTTAATTTCTTTCCAAAAGCACAATACATTTATAGTTTGTTAAAATAAATGATGCCCCATTGTGCCTATATTTTCCTAGGATGCAGCCATGGCCAAGCTCTATCAGGTCCTAAAGGTTTTAAGTCATAAGTCCCAGGATGAAGTGTGTGATGTAAGCAGGATAGGAGCTTTTCGTACCATTTAGCCACCTCTCCTTTTGTTGCGACCCTGAGCAATTCTGGTGCCTGGAGGGGATCCTGCTGTGATTAAGGCCGCCCCAGAGGCTTCCCCAGGGACTTTGATTTGTGGATACTGAAGCAAACATCTGTGGTGGTCGTTAGAAGTTACTGCTCCCTACTTTTCCTTGCTAGGGGCTGCTGCCTCAGTGGCAGGAGCAGTGGGAGCAGCGCCTCGGCTGCTGTGCTGGGTCTCTGTCCAGGGCTGAAGTGCCGAGCAGTGGAGGTGTGAGGACGTGCTCTTCTCTGCCATATGTTGCCCATCAGAGATGTAGGGTGGGCATTGCATGTGGGCATCTGTACTGGAATTTTTTCAGCTCATTTTCCCAAAGCTCATCTGCTGGTGGTGGCAGCTTTCCTGGTGTGTGCTATGTGCTAGAGCAGTGCTTGTTGCTTGGCAGAGTCCTGCAGCTCTGTGCGTTCCCCTCCTCTCCAAGGATTTCCTAAGCAGCCAGCTAGCTCTGCTCTGTTTCAAGCAGTGCTGGAGAAGCTCAAGGACCTTAAAGTATTAAGTGGACCTTATAGTCCATAGTGTTTCTGAACACTCATTTTCTTTCATTTGGCTAGTGACTAAATCAGATGCTGGGCAACAGAGAATCGAAGAAGCTGTGATGTCAATATTTTCCTTAAAGAGAGGTTTGACTATTTTTTTTTTTTTTTTAGTATTATTCTGTCAAATACAGAATACAGAAGCCTGTACTGAGCTTCTGTTCAAGAAGATCAAACTCCATAGGAATTGACTTCAGAACTGAGTAAGATGTCAGAAAATGACAATTAATTTTAGCCACTTCAGAAACTCAATTTTTCATGTGTCTGCCAGATTTTCTATTGCAAAATGCGTTAAGTAAGTAACTGAGGTGCACTTAAATTTACTAAGGCACAGAGCTTTAAACTCTTTCTGAGATGGAGAAACAAAAAAGAACAGGATCAACCTATACCTTGTAAGGATGTATCTCTCAGGACTGCTATGCATCATTATAGGGATGTGGGACTGAAAGAAAATATTTTGAGCTTTGGAGAAACCTCAAAATTTGACTTGTTATTTGCTGACTGTTGTAAGGGTATGTGATGCTTCACAGACAATTAAAGATAATTATTCCCGTAGTTCTTGTAGGAGTAGCAAAAGGCAAAGTTAGCCTAAATGTGATTTCTTCTTGCTGAACAATTAACATTAAAAAGAGGCAATGATACAAAATACTAAGTATGTATATGCATATGAATCTAATAGGAACCAGCAGAATAACAGTAAAAAAGTTACTCTCTGTCCAAAAAAAATCTCTTGGTGGTCTCCATGGAAAGATATATTTTTATATATATTACATTGCCACTGAAGATCAAAAATATTGTAGTGCAACAAAACCTGCAAGAAATTGTGTTAAATAGTTGAAAAAGTGCTACTGAAAAATTTTGTTTTTCGTATCAGGCATTACTCAAGCATCACAGAATATACAACTTCGTGAATGAAATTTTACTGACTGGTAATTTGTCATAAAATTGATAAGTTTTGATTGAACTCCTGGATCAGTCTTAAGGCTGTTATACTTTTTAAGTTCCTCTGAATTTCTTTATGCCTTGATACAGCTTGCAGCAAAGTGAGGTATGTTTTTTGGAACACATCAGAAGGTGAAGTACATATCCATATTTCATTTAGTGTACACTATTTTGATTTCTGTACTGTATCTTAAAAATGGCTTTCTTGTATCCATATCCCCTTGTGGCAATAACTCCAGCCCCCTGGTTTCACAGAACTGTGACTGTGAGCAGGATGTGAGCTGTGCTTCATGCCAGAGGATGCTCCTCTCAAGGCACAACTGCAGTGCTGTGACATGCACTGCTGCTGGAGAGTGTCACAAGCCTCGAGTGCCAAAAGGAAGCAGATGAGAGCAAAGACTGAGATCCTGCACGTTCTAGGGGATTTTTTCTTATTGAATTTGTCTTTTTCCTTGGTCTGCAGTAGGATATTGTTGATTTGTGATATCACTGTCAATAGAAGGCATATTGGGTATTGGTTTTTTTCTTTCCTGAACTACATTTTTTTTGCTTTAAAAATGCTTCCTAAATTCTCACCACCCAGCTGCTCTGTTTCAGACACCAAAGCACAGAGAAAATTACCATTTAGATATGCATCCTGTTTTGTATGGGAGGGATTTGTTCATTTTTATACAAAACAATTTACTGGCGTGTTGTTGCTGTCTTTGTTTTGATGCCAAACTCTTCCCTTTTGAGATCCAGTATTTCCACTGGAGCATCCACCTTTTCCTGGTTTTCCCTAGTGTGTAGGGAAGGCAGCACTGCAGTGCATTGCAGCTCTCTTTGAGAGGCTTCCAACTGGCAGGGGTATCACCCCATTGCCCACAGCTCCTGCCTTGCTGTGGGCAGGCACTGGCATTGGTTTTTGGGTATGTTAGTAGAGGAAAAAGTCCAGTGTAAAGGAATTAGAAATGAGAAATGGGAGAATGGCAGAAAGCAATCAGTCAAAAAGGATGGAGAAGCATAAGAGGACCTCAGAAGAAAGGAAAAGAGGAAGAAGTTGAAATGAAGACACACTTTTTCACATTTCCTCACATTTTTTCACTTATTTCCTGTTTTGTTTTGTTTTTTGTTTTTTCCCCCACCAGTGCTTTTCTCCCCTTTCCTTCCTTCTCCCTTCCATCCCCTCCTACTACTACCCTGGCCCCTCTTCCCAACCAGCCTGTAATCCAGCCTGTAATCCAGTCTGTCCAAAAATGAGGGTCTTTCTGAATCCAGAAAGGTATGTTCCATCCACCTGGATAGCAGGGAACAAAACTTAGCAGGGATGAAATTAGTGAGCACAGGCAGGGCTTGTGTAAGAAGAGTCACAGTGTTGCTCAGATTGTGGAACATAAATGTGGGGTAAATAAACATTACATTTGCGTCAGATGTAAATGAAATACCACATATGGCTTAGGTAGAAATTCACAGTCCACAGCCTCCTTCTGAAGGGAAGAGGAGGGGCAGAGACTGATCTCTTCACTCTGGTGACAGTGACAGGACCCAAGGGAATGGCCTGAAGTGGTGTCAGGGAAGGTTTAGGTTGGATATCAGGAAAAGCTTTTTCACCCAGAGGGTGGTTGGGCACTGAACACCTCACCAGGGCAGTGATCACAGCATCAAACATGACAGAGCTCAAGAAGTGTGGACAGACCTCTTGGGCACATGATGTGGTAACTGGGGTGTCCTGTGCAGGACCGGGAGTTGGACTTCATTATCTTTGTGTGACCCTTCCAACTCAGCATATTCTGTGCTTCTGTGATAGTGCCATATATTACCATTTAAAAGCAGACTTCTTGTTGGTTCCCACGTGAACAGGTTGCTGTCAGGGACTGCTGAGAGTGTCAGGCAGATTTGACTGGCAGGTGCAGTACACGGGCTCACAGCATGCCAAGGGCTCCTGACAGGCTGCTGTGTACTAATACATTTATTCATTTCCACATATTCCTAACGTCTAGAGCAGGTGACAAAAAACCACTAAGCTGTGGAGAGCTTCTCTAATATTTTTTGATTAGCTGACAGTGTTTGTGAAGCTGCTAATACCTCTTCATCCAGAAGAGGACATTTCTCAAACAAAATCACAATAATCCTGAGTTGGATGTGCAGTTTGTGACTGATAGCAGTAGCTCGGTCGCAGTCAGTTGATAATGCTGTCTAGTGCTGTGTGGCTGCAGTGCTGTTGCCTGTATTTCTGAAATGTTTATGCTCTGTCAATCGAGAGACAGCAGATGCCATTAAAGCCATCTCAGCACTTTCCAGCTGCACAAGAATTGCAGTGACTCTTCCAAGCACAGCAAAATGTCATGGCTTGCTGAGAGGTTCTCTTTTAATTCTGTGCATAGTTGTAGTTAATTTTGTTGCATTAATTTTTTCTGATGAGCCTGTGGTCCAAGCACCATCTGGCAGAAGAAAAGGTCACTCTGTGTCTCTAGACAAGTTACAAGATGTTACTGACTTAAACTCAGGGCAATGCCCTCCCATCTCACTGGCACAACTCAGGTGGTGCATAGAGTGGTAATTCACTGTGGAATGGGCTGATGGCTGTTACAGGTAGGTAAGGAGTAAAGGCAGAGCTCATTGGGAATAAATATAACTGACACATTGCTCTCTCTGGGCAGAGCTCATTTTGATATATGATAAGATCAGATAAGGTATGACACTTGCTGAAAAAACACCTACATCTCATATATTTCTAATGAATGTATTGGAGAGAGAAGCCTTTGCTCGTGTTTTTATTACATCAAGGGCTGTGGCTCAAGGGTTCTTTCATCCACACACCCATCAGTTTTCTCCAAATCACATGTGCCAGTGGGAGGGAGACTTTGTAGCATCCCCGACAGATCCACTGACCTTTAGCCAAGGATTTGGGTTCCCAGGATGAGGTCTGGTGGTGGTAGTGGGGGAACATTATGTGAGGGAGAACCAATACAATGTGGTTTAATGTGATCTCATTTGGACTCCCCCAAAAAGCCTTGCTAGCTGTCTATTAAGAGTCAGTAATGACCTGCAAGTGGAATTTCAGCCACCTGTAGTAATTTTAAAAACCACATAATAATATATGAGACGGAGCAAACTGGTGCTGGCAAAAAGGCAGGCACAATATGCTGACTTCACTTTTATAACCCAAATTTGCATTATTTCTTGGCTTGTAAGCCATATAAAATATTCTTACTCTGTCATATTCTGTAAAATCTGCCCCTGTGCATTAATACAAATAGAATAATGGAGCCAAGTCCTGGAATTGCTGCATTAAAGATGGAAAAAAAAAATCTTGGCTTGGAGAAATTGCAGAAATACATACTGTTTAGCTGCCACTGCTGTTTTATTGTTGCAGCTGCCTCAGTGGTGAGAAGGAGCAAGGGACCATGCACAAGCAGTGGTATGCAGGCTTCCCTTTCTTCCTTTGTCCACTTAACACTGACCATACAGGCTGAGGGACCCCTGTAGCCTCGAGGGCTGCTCAGCAGACCCCTCCTGGGGCCCAGTGTGGAGCCTGTGGTCCCTAGAGAGGGATGTGGTTGTGCAGGAGAATAAGGAGGTCTGTATGAAATAGCCTTTGGGGAGGTAAAATAATATCAGTGAGTTAGGTGGTGTCACCCTCCTACACCTCTACAAGACCTGGGAGGGAAAGCAGAAATGAGGAAGAAGTTGAAGGGTCAGATATTTAATTGCAGCCATTTGAAGGCTATTTTGTGTTATGTTAATCCAAGGACTTTTACTGAATCACAGGTAGAATCCTGTATTTAGCCTTGAACCCATTCCATGAGGTGGAATAATGTATTGTCTTCTCACAGGCTTTACCCCTACAGTGTGTGCTTTTCCTTGAGCCAGTTTCTAGAGGTGGTGCTGTCGCTGCCTTTCAGGCTGACTGGACTTTGGTTCTTTCTGAAGCACATGCCATAAATCATCCTTGCAGCTTCTACTCCATTTCCTAGAAACCTGGAAACTATAAGCATGAAAGAGTTCAAAGTAGTTTCTCTAGCTCAATATTATTTTTTGACAGCATCAAATGACAAACATTTCATGGAAAGAGATTTTCTCTGCCTCTGAATTGTGAACTTTAGGACTTTAGATATTTTTTTTTTAATAAAATATTTGAAGAGCAACAGCTTAGGTCCTGAGATCTAATTTTATGTCAGGTAGTGTAACCTCAAGTACACAACTAAGTATCCATTTCTTCAGTTTACAATCTTCAGTTGCAATCTTACATATTTGGATTGTGTATCCTTGGGAAAAAAAAGTGCTGAATAGATAATTCCAGGTGCCAAAAAGCTGCTTGAATGCTCATTGAGCAAATTCCTTATGAACCAAAATGATCCTGGTGTCAGACAGCACGGCTTTACAAGCCTCTTCTGTGGAAAGCAAAACACTTCTTTTCTTATTTCTCTAAATATTTCAGGGGGGATAGAGTAACAGTCTTGCTGTTCTGCAGTGATGGAGAGCATTGAATGAAATGAAGGGCAGAATGAACTTAAGGTGGTTAAAAGGGAACATGACTTTTTTGTAAACATCCCCACTTCCCTTGGGACAGTAATTTTCATGTTGTTCCAAGTTGTTTTTTTTCTTTTTAAAGGCAAAACACAGCTACAACCACAGCACTGTTTTTCCTTGCTGGGTATTTTAAAGATTAAATTAGTTCAAGTTAGAGGTACAGAAAGAGAGCTGGCTAGTGGGTAGGATGGAGGGAGCTGTGTGTGTAGTTTTTATAATTTATTTTGTATTGTATGCTTTTGTTTTTGGCATCACACACTTTAGCATTGGCTTTGTTTTGTATTGACTGAAGAATTAAAATAAATAATAGACAATCTTTATCTGTAGATTTCTTTTAGGCCAAAATGTGAAGGTAAAGTTAGATTTCAGCATTTCAGTCTTGACTGAATTTTTAAAAACTCATCAGAAGCATTCCTAAGCAACGTACAAATCTACGCATAAGTGTGGCACATTTAAAGTATCTCAAGCCACAAAAATAAAGTTCTGGCAGTGTTCAGTGAATGAAAGGTTAATAAAAATTCAGGTGTTAATCTAGTTCTGTTCTAGTTGTATATTCTGGTGCAGTAACGTACTCTTGGCTCTTAGACTGCCTCTATAAATTAAAGTCTAGTGCTTCTGGAATTTCATATATCTAGCCATATACAAACTGACTGGACAGCTGTCAGAGAATTATTGTGCAGGCTTTTAGCTGTCTGTCAGCAAAAGTAACCTCTGCTAATCTGCTCAGGAGCTGCTGCATTCTAGAGGTGTACAGGGAGAACAGGCAAGTAGGACTGTGGCCAAAGGCACTTGTAGCAGATCTTCTGGGTTTTGTTGGCCTGCTTTCACTGTATTGTCACCTGCTGAAAACATCTGTGTTCTCCATTTAATGTGTCAATTAATCCCAAGATTTATGGTATCTGGAAAGGATTTATAAAACACTAGTGTTCCTTGAAAGCAAATACTGACATGAAGCTGGAGAGGTGGCTCAAAATTTTTTTTCCTGGCTTTTCTGCCTTGTCATAGGAGTAATGACTGGGCAAGAATGAGAATGGCATAACAAACTTTAGAGTTCTGAGAGCCTTTAGAGCCACTGAGAGTCCCTATGCAAATAAGCATTGAAGGAATCTGGGGCCTGGGGTGGGGGATCTGTGTGCTGGATGTGCCACACAACTGTTGCATGCTCTGTGCTCCAGGTGATGGATGAGAAGACATCTCTGCACCAGTGGCTTTCTGCTGCTCAAGAGGCACTGACTGCAGCCTTCTGTGCCCTCTCCACAACGTCCTTCTCAGTCCAATGCCCATTTTTCCAAGTGTTAAAATGCTTCCTCAGACCTGAAAACAGACAAGAGATGTAATGAGAGCAACTAGAAGGAGATAATGAAATAGGAAAGAGGGGCTGATGGCAAGAGCCATGTCTGTAGAGAGAATGTGCTGCAAAGATGCTTTATTAGAAAATCTTCATGTCTTGAAGCTTTTCCTCTTTCCAACTCCTATAGAGAATCAAACAGTGGTTTGGGTTGGATGAGACCTTAAAGATAATCCAGTTCCCAACTCCCTGCCATGGGTAGAGACAACTTCCACTTGACCAGGTTGCTCAAAGCCCCATCCAACCTGGCCTTGAACATTTCCAAAGATGTGACATCCACAAGGTCCTCTGGGCAACTTGTGCTAGTGTTTTACCACCCTCATAGTAGAGATTTTTTTTTCGTTACATCCAATCTAAATCCACCCTCTGTCAGTTTAAAGCCATTCTCCCTGGTCCTGTTACTGCATGCCCAGGTAAAGTGTCCCTCTCCAGCTCTCTTGTAGTTCCCCTTTGTCTGCTCAAGGCCACCTTTGAGCCTTCTTTGTTCCAGGCTGAATAAACCCAGCTCCCTGTCTGTCTTCATAGGAGAGGTGCTCCAGCCCTCTGATGATCCTTGTAGACTTTCTTGGACCTGCTCCTGCAGGCCCTTGTCCTTCCTTTGCTGGGGACCCCAGAGCTGGATGCAGCACTGCAGGTGGGGTCTCACAAGTGGAGCAGAGCTCCCCTCCCTCTCTGCTGCCCACGGTGCTTTGGATGCAGCCCAAGATGCCATTGGCTTTTTGAGCTGCAAGAGCACATTGCAGAGTCATGCTGAGCTTCTCATCCATCAACACCCCCAAGTCCTTCCCATTGGGATTGTTCTAAATCCAGTCTCTGCCCAGCCTGCACTTGTGCTTGGAAGTAAAAGGACTGTGTGTCTTAGCACAGCTTTTGCAAAAAGTGCCTTTTCTCTTCTTGTGGTCATTATGGAATGGATAAACCACTGTGTAATGTAACCTGGGAGATAAATTTGTTTTGGGAAGGGAACAGTCTAGCTCACTTTGTGGTCTTTGTTTTCCTTTTGATTCTGTACTTCTTTGCATCCAAGTGGGCTTTGGCAACAAACACTCCCCTTCTATGCATGCAGCATGTGCCAGGCTTTAGAATCCATCCAATGTTCCCAGCTATTCTGCAAACTAAAAGAAAGGGTGAGGGGAATAAGGTCATAAGAAATGCTTTGTATTGCTAAAATCCTGTTCTTCAGCATACAATTTCAGTATCCAGTTCCTTTAAAATGCAGATTACTTCCCCATCACAAATCTAGTCCACCATACAGAAAAAAAATATTTGGAATGGGCCTTACATGGGCTGTTTGATTGTTTATTTTTGGATGAAGATGAAAAAGAGGAGAAAAATGCTTGGCTTCTTTGTGGTGAAAAAAGGCAAGCAAAAATATTTCAATTGTAACTCTCATGGCCAAATAATTCCACAGTTATCAAAGTGATCATTGTTGGGTGAAATCATCAAAAAAGAAGCTATATAGACATTTGAACATAAACATAAGGAAAAGTAAAAAAAAAAAATTGCTGGCTCTTTTCTCTCTCTGACTCTGACTCCTTTTGCGGAGATTGAGATTTCTTTTTCTTGGCAAGTCAGATGATGAACCACTTGTTAATTAAGTGGTTGAAAAGTATAGTTGGAAAAGGAGTTTGGAATCTGAGACAGCTCAGCATGAAGGAAACCACTTCTGTGATCGATCTTGTCAGGTTTTAACGCCTTAATTAAAAGGTACCTTTGTCAGTGTGAAGGCAGCTCAGTTGCTGGGAAAGTGGGCACTAAGCATATTGATGCGGTCATTTGGGAGCAAGAGTACTGAAGGGGTCAGCAGCCAATCTCCCAATCCCACTTCCAGCAGGAAGAGACCACAGTGGGCATTGCCGTAGAGCGGGCTTGGAGCATGGGGGCAGATCCAGGCTGGATCAAGGATCGCTTCCCACGGTGAAACAACTCAGGGCTGAAAACATTGCAGCCCTGCCTGAAGCTCCATGTGATCCTGTGCCAGCCATTCTGTCTTCCAGCACTTCTGGTCTCTATCACATCTTTGCCTCTCTTTCTGGCATTTAAGCTACGTAGGGTGGCAGTGGTCTCTCAGTCTGTGCACTCCTTCCCTAGCAGGAGTGTGATGGTCCAAAGTGGGGCGGTGAAGTCCCCATCACTGAGGAAATGGTGACTTAAGTGTAGAGAAGTGGAAAAAGTTGAGTGCTTATTGGAAGAACTGATTTTAGCTTTGGACAAGTTATTTAACATGAACTGTATTTAATGAAATGTCTAAGAAAAACAAGGAAGGCATGCTAGTTTGAGGGGGAAGAAAAGTAATTGTTCCCTGTGCTGTCTTGTCATAGTTGTATAAAAAATAGTATAATTTATTACACTAAACAATAGATTTTTTTTTACTTGGTTGCTGAACCAAATTGTTTTTAAAAATCTGTAATTTAAGACCCCTTGAGCTTTTTTACTTCAAATCAGTGTTTCATTTGATTTGGAGGAGTTAATTCTTTTGCATCTAATTAAACTTAGACTGGTTTGACATTAAAAAAAAAGTTTCACAATGAAAAAATATTTTTTAGAAGATGTTGAAATACAAGATTTCAGCATCATTGGAAACAAGAAGCTCTCAGAAAATTTCACAATGAAATATGTACTGTTCCAAAATCCCTCCTGCCTTTTTTGTTTTGCTTTTGTTCAGTTTGTTTGTTTTGTAGAAGATTCCCACCAACTGTGGGCTGGATTCAGATATAAAGTTTCTCTCTCTGTCACAGCGTTTTTCAATGAATTTTCTATTCACAAAAAAGTTGTTCTAATCCGGTTTTAGCTGTATTCTTTGGAAAATGCTTCTTTTCCTTGGACAAGTCAGAGAAAAAAAAATAAAATCTTTGTCACTTCCATAATTGCTGTCATGGATCCATTGATGTGCGTGACAGTTTACCAGTCACTGAGGTTATTGGTAAAGAGAAATGAATTATCTACTTTGTTCAAGACAGAAAATGAAAAACAGTTACCAGAAAATCACATCCTGGTAAAGGAAATGAGTCCATTTTAACAAGTTTATGAGGGAGAGCTTCATTATGAAGCATAAAAAAAGAAAACACATGAAAAGTCTGTTGGACCCCATCTGTCCATGTGATTCATCTGATGGGAATCTAGCTGAAGGCTGATCAGAGAGAAAATTATTGTTTCTTTTAAGTTATTATTACAAATGGATATGTGTGTTCTTCTGCAATAATTAGCAAGTATGTTTTGAATAGAGTACTCTTCGGTAAATAAACTTGCACCAGCCAGTAACTGCTTAATGGCTGGTAAGCTGTAGTGTTCTTAAATGGATGTGTCAACTCAAGAGGGAATGTTATAATATTATTACTTAATATTCATGCTGTTTAGTCTTTAGTCTAGAGAAGAGAAGGCTTGGACAGTTAGAGAAATCTTATTTTACATGAAAACATTTTGCAAGGGAAGTATAGGTTTGTTTTTTTCCTGTACTGTTTAGGGCACAAAGCTCAAGCCAAAGAGAAAGAAGGGCTGGAGGTAGAAATGGCTCAAGGATTCCTCCTGTTTGCCTGTGGCCTCTTGCTCAGCCCCAGCTCCAGCTGCTCACCATCTCAGTCATGCTGATCTGTGTAAACGTGGAGCAGATTGCCTCAATGACCCAGGTTTAGAATAATAATAATAATAATTCTTTGCTGAGTGGGAGAGGGGAGATGTGAGCCTGAGAAGTTGAAAAGACCCTGGATCACTGTCTTCTTAATGGAGACCCAACTCTCTCTTCAGTGATTCCATACTTGCGACAGCAGTCCAAATTACCGAATCACAAAATCAGTGAGGTTGGAAAAGACCTCTGACCAGGAACATTGAGTCTGACCTCTGACATGGATAATTTTTTAGTTTATTGGGGGTAGGAAGATGTGCTCCACTGAGGTTCTGACTTGGTGGCTTCAGTAGGAACTTTACTGGGCTACCTGCCTGTGTCCAGAGGTGTCCTTGGCCTCGGAACTTGGGTTGTGCCAAGGATAAAACACCTGGATGATGGGACCCAGCCTTGTACATTGCATTGCTGTTGTGACTCTGTCTTGGACTCAAAGGGAAGGGTTCATGTACTTGGTGGTATGGTCCAGTATTTTGCCATGGAAAAAGGAAGAAGGACTTTTGAGGATAAAATTGGGAATACCTGTCAATAAAAAGTGAAATAATTTTTTACTCAGTAAAATGGTCTTTGGGAGTATGATGGAGACACAGGGACAATCTGCCATGAGAGCAAATTCCATGGCTACTACCAGTCTTCGATGTATTTGCCTAATTTTTCTTGGTATAGATTATTTTTGGTATGTGAGCACTACACACACATGATTTGTCTTGCCTTCAGCACAGTTGTAAGAAATCACTAATAATTATATTTCCTCACTGATTTAAAAGTCCAAGTGCAATCCCCTTATTTTTGATCTGTTCAATTTATCATCCACATATTTGCATGTAGCACTGAGAAATTTTTTATAGTTTATTTGTTATCTTATAGCTATTAACATTTTAATTTTGTAAATAGAGGTGAGCTGGACTACTGAAAGGAAATTTCCTGAGCCTTACCTGTGCATGTTTAATCTTCCAGAAGCAATGTATTTTTATGGCTCCGAATTTTTTTTTTTTTTTCCTCTGGAAGCTTTCTTCCAGAGGAAATTTCAAAATCCTGCCCTTCCATTGTGATTGTGAATGGGTTTTGGTTTTGTTTCAATTTCCATGGCAACAGAAAAATTTGTTTTCTGACAATGTTTGAATACAGAAGTCTAATTTTCCTGAGCTCTTTTGAATATGTCAGTTTACATCTTTATCCCTTCAAGTGTTTTGAATCCCTGTCCTTAACTCCTTGACTCCATCTAGTTCTGTGAAATCTCTTTTTCCTTAGTCAGGACAGACATGTTTTTTTCCATACTTTCTTTATTTTTCAGATATAATGTGATTCAGTGTGCTGATAGCAGAAATATAGCAACATTTTATACTTAGGAGTTTAATTATTTCCTTAGAGGAATTATTACTTTTTAAATTACTTCTAAGCACTGAACTTACTCCAAATCTGGTTTCAAGGTTGTGGAATATAACTACTTTAAAATTAAAGTCAGGACCTAACTTTCTTTGTTATGTTTTGCTTACATTCATATATCTTACATCATTTGACATGTTCATCAGCCAGTCCCTGACTGTGCTCGAAGAGTGCCAGCTACATAATCATTAAACTTTGCACCGAGTCTCCTGTGATTTGGAACAAAATGCTTCAATTAATTCCTGAATAGATGCCAGACATCTGTGGTTTGCAGAGCTTCATCATTCACTGTATGAATGATGAAATCTCATTGTATTTAACCTCTGACGTCACCTGTGCCACCTAATTATCTTAAGTACTAGAAAGCTTCAAGATCCATGGTTTAAATTCAAGCAGCCTCTAAAGTTTAAATGCAAAAGACGAATAGAAAAAAGTCAGGGACCTGACAGTCTTACTCTTCTGTCCTTTGCCTACCTGTTTAGCTCTTTCCACAAGCATCAGTGAAATAAATTCCGTCTCTGTGTCCCACCAGCAAGTATTTCATCTGTGAATCACTGTAAGTGCTGTTGAACCTCTCTGAACCTGGTCAGTTTTCTTACTTAGTTCGTTTCCAGCTGAGCTGGAATGCATGCATGGCTCTTTATTTGGAGAGGAAGATATTTCTAATAGGTCCCCAAATCTCCCCCTACTCTTTTCCCCTTCTCTGTCAAAGCAAACTAAGGCAGCACTCATAGCAGCTAGCTATGCAGATCTACATCCTGCCTCGCTTTGATAGAGGAGAAAAGAGCCAGCAACCCTGACGTGTGAGTTACTGGCAACAGGATAAAGCCCAGAGTGAATTAATGGGGCAGTGCAAACCTTTGAACTCTGCTTTGCCACCACAACAGTCATAGAATTAGGGGAAAAACTGAAAAAAGGGATGTGCTTGGAATACAGCTTCTGGGGATGGATTGCCTCTTTGGAGGACAGCTGCTACCCACAATAGGTACTTCCAGGTGCTTCCTAACTTTTAGAGAACATTGTGGTGATAGAAGGTAACTTTAATTTCATTAAGGCATTTATAAGATTTAACTTCCAGCATTGCCTGTTTGGGCAGCTATATGCAGTCTTTTTATTTATATCTTTTGCTGTATTTATCTATGCCTTTGGTGTAGTTGCTTATTATTAATAGATATTTATATTATATAGACTTCGTTGATGCTGATAAAAATGAATTTTCTGTTAATGTTGAGATCTGAGTTTAATAATGCACTCTGCACTACTGTTTGAAAGTTATGATAAAGCTTCTCTGCAATTTTATTTTTTGCTCTCAGTGAAATATTACCAGCTTGTATTCATTATTGGAATCGATATTTATAACTATATCTGATTTGGTTTTTTAGTTGTTAGATCTTTTATTGCTTTTCTTGCATGGACTAGCTGAGAAAACTGCATAGAGTCTAAGTTGGAGGAAGAGTCAATCCTTATATCTTAATATGTGCCAAGCAAACCTATCATGTCACTCAGCTGATCTGAGAGTTGTTTTTCTTTTAGATAAATATTTTTAAGACTGTATCTATTTATGACTTTAGCCCTTGTGAATGGTTACTGGAGGTCATCTGTTGTTGGTCTAGAAGTATTTGTTAATCCTGCAGGAAAGGGAGCATGGGTGAAACTTAAGGATTTCTTCCTGTGGGAAAGTGAGCAATCATTTTTGTTCTAGATTAGTTCACTAGAAACCTTGAAACTGTATTCCAGTCCATGCCTTTGTAAACATTTAAAATAACATTTCCAATTTCTGAGGGTGTAAAGAAACAACTATTTTTTCCAGCATCTATTCCTACTCAGTCATAAAACTTTAATGATTTTTGGAAAGCCATTTACAATATAACATCAAATGCCAGTGAAAAATATACTCCTTCTTTTGCTTAAGTATCTAATAATCTTTGATGCTTCATTTTTATCTCTTGGCACATTCAGGTAGCTGGTGCTCAAATTATTCTTAAACATCAGAATTTTCATTGTGTGACAAATGCATGTGCATCTTTAATAAATACTGTAGGCACTACAATAATTAGGAATACTTTGTATCGAAATTTTTTTTTCCTGACCCTTCCATATAAATATTCTAGCACACTAGAAAGCTGAAGCTGTGGTGGCTGTGAAGGACAGACAGATGTCCTGCTTTCAGCAGCACAAGTCTATGGACTTCAAATGGGCTTGGGCTGAAAGAAAAACTGAATCTACTGCCCAGTCTGAGCTCTCTGGCAGGACAAGGGGGAAGGACTTCTTCTCCCAGGCTGGGAAGGAGCTGTGTGTTTGTTCTTTGGAGGTCACTGACGAACAAAGGCATCTGTGTGGTTCCCAGCCAGATGAGGTCTCACTTGTGGGTAGGTTTGGGAAGCCCAGGAACAAAGCCTCTGCCAGGCTGAAGCTGGAAGGAGGGCAAGGTGCAGGGGCAGAGGTCCTGGAATGAGGTGGTGGAGAGAGCTCTTCAAGAACTTCTTCCTCTGTAAACTCTCCAGAGTGGTTTGTTTAGTCTGGAGCCAAAGAGGGATATCAGTAGTTAATTGTCTCCATGGGCAAGAAAGTGAATTTGCAATTATTTTACAAACAGTAGTCTTTTCATAACTTTTCTTGTTAGCTGCCATCTACAGTAGAAAAACTGCTTGAATTTCAGTGTTGTTCAAAGACCATCACAGACTTACAGATGAAACCAGAGAGGGGCGAGGAGCCTGAGTAGTCACAGCTTTGCTCATTTTAATAATCCCTATACTAGAGACCACTCCAGTCCTTCTGTTTGTGATCCCTGTGGATGGGAAGTGTTTGTAAATTTGGGTTTGGAAAGATCCTAACTTTTCTCTTCTAGGCCATTATGGTTTCTGCATCTTCTCTCAACAGAGGAGAATATTAAAGCTGGCTCACAGGACACACTGGCCTTTCCAGGGGAAGGGCATAATGGCTTACTGTAAAACTGCCTGGAAAACAAAACCAGATCTACTACACATCTATATCCCTCTTTTAATGAAATTTGTCTCTAAATCCTTTTAATCCTGTTTGGTTTTTTTTTTTTTTTTTTTTTTTCCTGAGAGAGTGTGGATAACAGCACTCTATCTACATTAGGAAAATACAATTGTTGTTTAGTTTGTTACTTTTACAGCTGGCTTTGACAAAACCATGGTTTGATTTTATCTGGTCAGCAAATTATTTCCATTCATCTGCAGCCCCGGAAACCTGCTTGGATCTTCGAAATGCATCTGGTTCCAGTTTCAAATTGAATTGTCTCATTTTTATTTGACATGAATGGGCATGGACATTTAGATCATAATTTCATTTCTGTGCATCACAATCCACTCCTTTCAGTCCTCTTCCATCCCCAGAATAAACTTTGGTACCTCTCAACTGTAGCTGTTGGTTCTAAATTTTCTGGAGAGTAAGTATTGCACAGAATAACTGTTCAGGGAAACATGCCTCCTTCAGTGAATTCCTATTTGTGTGCATAAGCTTTCCTTGGAAACACTGATGTTGGATTTAATTCCTGATATTATCAGTGAACTTCTCTTTATGCCCAGTGACTGTCATTCTTTGCAAGGTTCTTTTAACTGGGTAGAGAGAGAATAAAAAGGTATTTTACAAGAGTTTGTTATTTGGATATGGCAGCCTTTTCCATTAGTTAACACTCATCCTTGTGAGCTTCTCAGAGACTCCTATTTTTAGAAACAAAATGGTCAGCTAAGTTGCTGACTAAGCAGTAGTTGCAATATACCTCTAGTTGACATCTCTGAACATCACAGGTATTCTTGGTCACAGAAAGTCTGAAGGTTCATGACTGGGCCACATTCATTAGATACCATCATTGTAGCCAAATTGACTGTAATTAACTTTTGCCCTCAAAGCACAGGGCAGGGACCCCAACTGAGCTTCCCTGGAGGTCAGAGTTAGTGGAGACATGGAAAAAGCAGCTGCTAGCAGACAGCCACTAACCAAATGAAACCTTGTTCCTGGTCAAAGCCTGAGCTGTGATGAGGTGGTGGCAGAGGAGGAGTCACTGACCCCTCTGGGATCTTTGCATCCTGTCCTGAGCTTACCAGCATTTATCAGCTGTATTAGCTTCTACATTTCATTTTACTTCAAGACAAGGTATTTCCTTTAAAAGGTGTTTTGATGAGTGCAATTCCTGTTGGAGTGCCTGAAAGTCTGAGTGCAGTAACTGATAAACTGCCTTGGGAATGGCTCGTTAGCCTAAAGAGCAGATATGAGATTCAGCACTAGCTGATGGCAGTCCTTCTAACTCCTCACCAGACATACACCCAGCCTAGGGCTAAAGGAGATTGAATAGAAGGAGGATGAGTTAAGAAACCTGGTGAGTTTGGTGATTATAAATGAATCACGCTGTAATACCTTATTTGTTTTTCTTTGGTATTGCTAATAGTAACTGCTGTGTTTGTTGCTCATCAATATAAGCAGCAAGACATATTGTTACTAAAGGGTTTTGAGGCTCAGTAAAATTGATATTTTAAATTTGTTAAACAAGTTGTTTCACTTAATATTTACTTACATGATAGGATGGAGTAAAATTTTCCTTTCTCTATTTCCTTACATCTGCACTGCAGCACTGACAAATTAACCTTCTGCAGCCTGCAGTAAAGGACAGTGATGACTTGGTATATATTAGCTTTAACAATTTTACAGATTAATGTGATTTCTGCAAGAGATTTTGGGCAATGTTTTTCTATGTTCTCTAGAAAAGAGAACAGAATTATTTTGAGAAAAAAAAAAGTTTCAAAAGACTGGAGTGTTTGCTTTTCATCTGAGACATCCAGACATTTTATTGGCAGTATTAAAATATTTTTAGAGGCACACACCCCTTCATGAAGCTGATTTCCAACTGATGTGTCCAAGAATGTGTATTAACACCCCGCTCCAGAGGGTCACTGTGCATCATAAAGAAAAATAACTTCATTTTTTTTTAAGATAGCTAATATGTTTTAAAGTCATAATGAATCTCTGACTGGAAGTGAAACCCAAGTACCTTCTTATGTTTTCCTTTGGTTTATTGGATAAGAGATCCACTAGTTAAAAATTCAAAATGCTTTGTTTGAAAATAATGTTTAGCGATCTCTTGACTTCTGTGGCCATGAGAGATTTTCCTAAGCAGTCTGATGCATGAGTGCTCATAACTCTAGTTTGTGACTATGATTGTTTCTTGGTGCTGACTCAAGCAAGAGATCGTAAAATCAAAATACAAAGCTTTTAGCTGTACTGCTGGCTAGCTGGAAATCAACATCTTCGCTCCTTGGACAGAGGCTGAAATAAGTGACAAATGCATCTGACTGAAAATTGGATAAAATTTCCCAGAAGATGGCAGTGCACCTATGAGTAGTGTCCTGCCAACTTGGCAATTTATGTAATTTCTAGCTGGTATTTTCCCCCCCACCCCCCCAATATTGAGTGCAATAACAAAACAGGTAATGACAGCAGCTACAGTGTATGTGTGTGGATGCTGATGTGGTAGTTTTGATCTTGAGATCTGGAGTGAGATACTAGTAATTCACAAAGGCCTGTCCTGCAGGGATGGTGATGGACTGGATGCTTTTGGGTAGGTTGAAAAGTTGCTCAGCACTTTGTTACCCTCGCCAGCACAACGAAGATCCCCTTTCCTTTGGAATCCTTCAGATAATTCCCATGCAAAACCCACTGACTACATCCAGAGCTTTAAAAGATGTCTGAGTTCTCAAAGTGTCATTGCTTTCAGAGAAATGGATATTGTAGGATAAGAGTTACCAATAAGTGGAATAAATTATGAGGTTTAAAATCTGGCCATGTTACATCTTTGCTCCACTGTTTCTCATCAAAGAAATTCTTCATTCAGGTATGGATCAAAAACATATGTTCAAAAATACCAAAAAGTACTACTTCTATATTAGTTGTAGTCTGAAAGCAATCAGTAATTGCTGTAAGTTTAGGGAAATTTCCAATTCAGTTTCCTAAGCAGGAGTCCAAGTGTGGATTTTCAAACATGTGATCAAACTTGTTTGACTACTTAACCTTTCAAAAATTGATCCAGCACTTATTGTTTTATTTATTTTAGAATTAGCCATAGGGAATGGCAATATCTCTTTTTAAAAATTCATCTTAAATTATAGCTATAATTTGCAAATAAAACCCAGTAGTTGTTCTACAGCAGTCATCTTATGAGCGGTTTGATATGCATATTTAACATGAATAAGCAAGTTTGATTTTGTAATGCACCTGAATGAAGAGATGTTTTGAAAGAGTAGAGAAGGAAAAGAGGAGGTTTTAGACACATAGCAATGCTTACATATAAATTTTGAAAGTAAACTTTACCATCTATGTTTGTCTTATCCAGAATTACCACCAGAAAGCTAAAGAACATTTAAATATTTATTCTCTGTAGCTTAGTCTGAAAAAAAAAGTCGTTATGGCTCATTTGTAACCATTTATTTAGTTTTCCAAACAGCAAAAATTCACTAGCTCTAAAAAAAAAAAAAAAAAATTGCAGCTTTTTCTTTAACATAAAGAAGAGATGAAAAAACAATTGTGTGCTCTTATTTTGCAGTCAGATATAATTGCATATGCTTGTCCTACTGCTTAGACACCATGGATGCTAATTCTACTAAATTAATATAAACAGCATCATTTCCTTTGCACAAAGCAAAAAACTAAGCAAGAAATTAAAATTTGGTGCTTTTTTTGTTTGTTTTCTTTTAATTTCAGTTTTCTTCTCCTCCAGTAAATCATAGAAGCTGCAAGATACATTGGGTTCTTAATTCTTTAGATGCAAACTCTCCATTTCAAAAGTGTGCTTGTTTTGAGTTTGTTTCCTCATAGAGCATCTTTAGTCTTTTTTAGGGCCCATCTGTGATTAAACCTGTCATGACTCAGGAAAAACCTTCCTTAGCACCTGAGGAGACCCAGCAGCACCTTCCCATTTGAGTGGCCAGCAGAACTGTGTAGCCCATTTTTGATGGCCAAGATCACAATCCACATATTGTGTGAGGAGGGCAGCAGTGATGGATGTGATCCATTCACCAGTAGAACCTGTTGCCAGTGCCCACTTCTCCATCTAATACTCCACCTTTCACTGCTGATAAGCATCCTTCTCCTTTGTCAGGAGAGGGCTCACATGAAATCACACAGTCCTCTCTCCCAGTCACCTTTTTAACATCCAGCACGACTCGCAGTGCTCATGTGACTGATGGAGCTTCTGGGTTCTGTGCAGCTGCTCAAACAATAACTGCTGGCATTTGCTGCTGCCTCTGTGTAATCTGGATATGCTCTGACATGTAAATGATGCTGCTTGCTATTTCCTTGTTCCTACTGTTTAAAATCTCAATAAAACTGAAAAATGCCACTATAACTGCAAATATCTCAGCTGACTATTCCACAATGAGGTGAGCTACCTCATCACAAATAAAATGTTGACTTTACTTTTTTTGTGTATTTTTCCCTGTGTTTTTTAATGAATCGTCCACATTTAATGTCACTGCTTGAGGTAAACGCAGCCTTGTTATTCGGTCTATAACAGTGTTATTCTGGGCCAAATTCTGTGACCTTTATGAAAGCAAATCTATTTATATTAGGGACAATAAAGGCAGTACTAAAAATGAAGGATCACAGCATGGGATTTTCAGGAGGATCACTGGCTCACAGAGCATTTTTCTTTAATTTGTTTTGTGAACTGAGTGACTTATCAATAAAGCTTCTGTACTCAGTGTAATCAAACCATTAAATTTGTCTTCTGTCATAGGCTTAATGGTGATTAAATTTTCCCAGTGCATGTACCTAGGATACTGAAATCACCTGATACTTTCTTCTAGTAGTAGCTGTGTAGTGTTGTGTGTTTTGAGGGGCTTTAAAGTGATTTCATATCCAGCCACATTTTGCTTACCTTGTAGCTAATACGGATCTGCCTGCCTTTCCCAAAAGCTCCAAGTTCAGTTAACAGGACACACTGAAACTGTGTGAACTGTATTGGAGTCTTTCTGACAGTTCAGTCTCAGCTCTGTGGATAAGACAGGAAAATAGGGGAAGCTGGCTGCAGTCTTTCTGCAATATTTAACTGTAATAATAGCCTGATGCTTCCAGTGCTCCCCTAGGAAGCTGGAAAGCCCTTCCCTTCAGCCACAGTGGTTTCAAATATTAGCTCCCAGGTCAGCCCTCACCTGAAACTCATCCTTTTGTTGAACACTTGTTAACAGGCAGAAAAAAACCCCAAAACTGCAATAAAAAAGATGTTTCAGAGGGACAGTAGGATCATGTAGGCATCTTGAAAGTATCAAAGGTGACCGGCACTTGACCAGTTTGTATTGGCTTTTCCATAGTCCTGCTACAGTCCCTAGTTGTGTTGTAGCCTCTCAATCTGCTGTTCATACTCTCTTGTCCCACTCTTGTGCAATCCACTGTATCCAGTGTCCTGCAAGCCAGTTTTCTAATTACTGGTGGTGATAGCAGTTTAGGTGGCTTGAAGATCCTGGAAAGAAAACCAGATCCTCAGACAGAGGAACCTCTTTTCAGACCAGATCCTCTTTTCAATACACAACAGACACCCTGAAAACATTCTGGCCAAAACTCTTCAGTGACACTCTGGAATTGCACACATTTCTGTCATGATTCAAAGCCAGAACTCACAGAAAAAAACTACTTTATGGTACTAATTTGGCTGATGGCTGCAAACAGAATCAAGTGGGTACACAGGCTGTATGAAGTGTTTTGAATACACTTTCAAAGTACAAGTACAGAACCAAACTTCATCAACACTCAAAGATGATTTTGTTAGGGTACTGTTTACAGAGGAACTGCCTGTGTTTGGGAGCACTCACAATGGCTCAGTCACTCTCCTTTTCATGAGTCCCTTAACCTGTCTTTTCAACTGACCGTGCAGACAAGCATCTGCTGAGCCATCTAACCTTGGAAAATACTAACTTTTGTGAGCAGATTCTACTTGATAGATAACACATTTCCAGCAGAGCCTGAATTTGGGCCTTTTCCTGTTCAGTTCTTGTCCCAGAAGATCAGTATTTCCATAAGGTGCTAAGTATTCCCCCAGAGGCATTCAGTGCACTGCAGAGAGAAGAGAAGGCTTGGGCACAGCCTACAACATTGCCTGCACCAACCTGTTGCAGATAGGGTGGCTGCCTTCCCAACCCAGTGATCCAGGCTCAGGAGGAGTTTAAGAATTGCTTTCCTTCCCAAAGCCATGTGTTTCTGGCCCCCAAATAAAGTGTATGAATAAAGTGTCTTCCAAACTCTGTGCTACTACTTCACATAATGAGTGGTGACAGAATAAATTTGCTTCATGCCTCCATGGTGTTTTCAGTATGGATGCTGAGGCATCTCTTAAAAAAGGTGTCTTGGAGGCTGTAAACTTTGATGGGCAGAAGAGTCAAGCAAGGGATTCAGGCTAGAAGGGCTGCAAAAAAGGTGAGCTGAATAACTGATGAGTGTGAGTTCAAGCCTCCTGAAGAACAGTGATGTGAACCAGACACAAATTCTCTTCATCCAGGGATTTAACAATCTTAAGCCTAAACCTGCACACACAGTGAGAGGATTTAAACACAGGAACAAGGTCTCCTTGTGGAAAACCTGTTGAGAGGCTATGTCACAATATAGAGTTTAAATCCAGCTACAGATACATTCAGGCAGGAAGAACATTAGTAGGAAATATAAGTTTCTCACAACTGAGTTTCTCACAATTGTTTGGGCAGCTCTTCCGCTATGCAAATCTGTTGTGGAACAAATACGCAGTAAAGCACCTTTCCTTAATAAAAGCCCTGAAATAGCCATATATATCTTTCTCGTAGGTTGCATTTTTTGATTTATCCTACCAAAACCACTTATTAATTAATTACAGGCTGACATCTATGCATGTGCATACGTTTCTCTTAAGAATTGTGGAGCAAGATGCTCACATGATGTAGAAACAGTAAATTCTGTGAAGATTTTTTGTGCTAAATTGTGAATCCTACTGCCTGAAAAAAACCACATGGCTTGTCAGGTTAAATACAAGTAGTAGAGTAACAGTATTGAGTTTGTGTATTGAGTATTTATTTCATTTTTAATCACAAGCTAGTTTTCTGTACAACACTATCAGGTGAATTATAGAAGGAGGATCTGAATATTTAATATAGTTAGTCAAATTCAAAGACTACACAATTAGGCCTATTGCAGACTTTCAATACACTTACATGTCCTTGTTGCCACAGAGGGTATGTAGATAGTTTCAATTTAAGTGACCACAGTGCAGTACTTTTGTATCTTTGTAGCTCAGTCCTTCAAATGACTGTTTTAGGTCTTTAAGATCTCTGGATTTTTCCCTTTATCTTTAGGGTTATGAATAACTATCAAGACAAGATGATTTTTTTCTCTTTTCCTGGTGAACCACAGTCAGGTTTCAGTAAATTGAAGAGCAGCTACACTGCAGGAGGAGGGAATAATGCATTGTTGATGAAGCATTTTTAGCCTCAGCTTCTGCATGTGGGTCTGCATTAAATTACTGCTCTGATAAAGTACCAACCCCATATCTGGAACCAAAAGTGCTGAATAAGCTTTACGATTGAAAAGAAATGCAATTCCACTTCTCTTTGAATTGAAAGTGGAGAGTTTAAGAAAGGCCGAGTATAAGAGTGTTCTGACTGGAATACCCATCATGAAATACAGGGATGATTTTTCATTTATTATATCTATTATATATTTGCATATCCTTATACATATACACATTTATATATATATATTTTTTGCATGAGTATAGTGCATTTAATTGACTTAATAAATGCACACAGAATAACTCTTAAGAACCTTTTAAATTATTTCTCTGAAATCAATGTAAATGGCTTGATGGAAGAGAGTTGTCAGAAAATTCTTCATTCAGTATGAACTGTAGAATTCTTCATGACCTAAAAGGAGTTCTGCAGCAGAGCTAGGACTGAACTTGGTGAGGGTCAAGTTCCAAAACAGGCTTATAGATCTTTTTTCCCAACTGCTTTTTCTACTTTTTTTTTTTTTAATATATATATATATATATAAAAAACACAGTCTTTTCTATCATGGCTTTATATACTTTTCGATGTGAAGAGAAATAAATCCCTTACATTCATCAATGATGCCTCAATAGATGCCATTCT